>CM038793.1:307835107-307902841 GCA_021764765.1 Vicia sativa
TATCGATCGGCTTCTCTTCACTTTCAATTGAAAATCATTGACTTTACATTCAATAAGTTTTCCATTCTCTTTTTATAATATTTTTGTAATGCATTAGTTTCAACTTAAATACATAATATATTGTTTATGATACATTATGACAGATTATAGGTTGTTTAATGAGGCATGCATATAAATTTTGTGAAGTTTTTAGTTAGAGCATTTGGACATATGCTTTATTCTTATATTTTCAGGTTTCTCGAGGATACATAAATTAACTTTTACTTTTTGTATTGCATAAGTTATTTTCTCTTGTGTTGTTTAGGCTTTGTTTGAGAGTTTGGAAGGAAAGAGAGGGGAGGACTTTGAAAAATAGGAAGAATTAGGTGAAGAGAATATAAAGATTTTGGTTTGGAGGGTTTTGGAGGGTTTGGTTTTCTTCATAACATCCAAAATCACTTAATTTGGAGGAACTCAAAATTTATATTAGAGGAGGGTTTTGGAGGACTTAAACAAACTATTCAAATATATTTTTTGTTGTTATAATATTCGAAAAAGTAAAAATCCATTAATGATAAATATTATTTTACCATTCTAAACAAAATTATTTATAAAAAAATGTTAAAAATTTCTCTATATTTTTTGAAGCCCTCTTCTCCTCCTTAAACTCTCAAACTTAATTCCTTTGAATTATTTTTGCTAGCATGTATGTTGAATCGATTGAACAAGTTTTCTTTGATTATTTATGCTTTGAATTATTTTGCTGGCATGTATGTTGAATCTGATTGAACAAGTTTTCTCAGATAATTGGTTCAACATCTATACTGATGAACAAAATTTCATAAATGTTACTTCCAATTTTAATTTAATTCTTAGTAAATACATCTCAACAAGTGTAATTTCACCTCAACAAATTTTATTCCACCGGTAATTGGACTCTACAATTGATTTTGACTATCACCTTTGACATCAAGAGTGAATATAAATATGTTTTAATAATTAAAAGAAAATAATGTAGGTTTTTTAAGTTAAGATATCAAAATAAATTATAACTCAAAAATACAAAACACAAAGTATATTAAATTAAAAATATATTAAACTAGAAATAAATAGTATAAATAAAAAATAATACTTACACTACAAAATCAAAGTTGAATCCAATAATCTAACAAGTAATTTCTAAAATATATTATATATTATTAAAATTAAGTCGCAGGAGTGAGAAAATATTCTATCAATTTTGTAATATTAACTAGCCAATTTTGTAATCCACCCTTCACATGGTCCCACACAAATCATCCATGGGATAGAAAAGCAGTTGAACTTTAAGTACAAAGTTTTTGTCATGACTCTTGAGAATTCAAAAGAGAGCATTTAATTTGATTAACTTTTCATAATTAAGATACTATAGTCTATATGTAGATAGATGTACTACCAAACTCCTAATGACTTGGCTATATATTTTATATATTTTAAATCAACAACTCTGAGAGAAACTAGAGAAACTTACAGAAGTATATGTATAAAAAAATCGAGAAGAACTTCTTATCAACCATACTATTTCCAAATACTCGCATTAGTTTAACAATTAACGTGTAATATTTTTACTAAATTTCCTTTGAATATAAGAAAAAGTAGAATGGAAACAAACAAAAAAAAGTATAATTTGCCTATTGATTCTCAGCCATGTTTTTTAATGTACAAATAAAATACTCACTTTTTTTACTCAAAACTCACTCTTTTAATTTATAAAATAGTATTAAAAATACAGGTTAACTGTTGAGGGTGTTATTAGAATTACAATACAAGTGAGTAAGTGAAATAATTCTACTTAGATAGGAATGTAGAGTTTAATATATATAAGTGAGAGAAACTTATTCACTATCACTTTTGATTTTAGGTGGATAATGTTAAAATATTAAATTAGATTTGTTAAAAATATTTGATTTGATTAGATTTAATATTTAAATGTAATACAAGTTGTTAATAGATCAAAGGCAAATTGAGATTCATATAATACTACTAGTACGTATCATTATTTCTGATTGATAAATAATTAACATTTCATTTATTATTCTCTTTATTCCTTCTCTTAAAAGTATACACTAACAAATTGTTATCCGAAGCTTAGTTTATTGTTCTTGATCGAGCTTTCAAAATTTCCGTCAGGTCTGAAGATTTTTTAATTTTTAAAAGATATTATTTACAAAAGATTAAAATACAATATTACAACAAATTCTCACTTCGATTTAGGCTCAATAAAATTAAGGAAGCATAACATTTATTCAACACAGTTCTACAATTAATTATAAACCACACACCATCAATCATTATTATTTTTAAAGTATGAACATTGAATGTTCTAGAAGAAATTTGATTGCGTGAATTGGTAGACAAAATCAAAGGAAAGTGTTTTCAACAACAAAACCTTTGGTGGAATCCAAATTTTGTTGCATACATTTGTGTTCCATATCTAAAAAACTCATAACTTATCCAACTTGAATAAGTAATTTTATTTTCTACACTTACAATCTATCTCGGAGAGATACATTCTTAGCGTTTCTAGATAACAAATTTTCATGGCAATGAACAATGATAAATTTTTCCTCTATCAAGTGTGGCTAAGTATTAGTTAGAAGAATCATACTAACACGTCTTAAGGTCACATGTTAAGAAGTTATAATTAAAAAATTTAAGTGTAATAAAGTTATATTTAAAGTTTGAAAAGTTGAATGCACATTCTAGGAGAATATTGCTACAAATAATTTTTAACATGTGGCCTAGGGCACATGGCATTACTAGCATTAGAATTAGGGTTAAATCTATTTAACAAAGGTATTTATAGTAAAATCTTATTACTTTATCCAATGACTTTATTATAAAATCGAGGTATAAAATCTTAGTTTGTAGCTATCACCTTTATTTTTTAAACCTAGGTGAAATGTATTTTTAGAAATTACATTGTTTACCCAAAATATTAAAATAAATGGTTTAAAACAACTCTTTGCTCTTTTGAATGAATATTTTCATTATCCATTATCCGATTAGCTCCCTTTATTGTGTAACTTTTAAAAGAAAGGATCTTCTTCATTATCCTTAAATCAAGAAGATTTTTACTGCTTATGATGTATCAAATGAGCAAAAATACAACAACAACAACAACGTGACAACAACCACGAACAACAATATAAACACCATTATATGAGATATATTGATAAAGCGGAATGTTTTTCGATAGGAACATTGAAGATTTTTTCTTCTGCATCAATCTCAAATAATGATGCTAGAATGTTTGGAGAGGCCAAATAAGTAAGGATTGAGGTAATTTTTTTACTTTTTATTTGATTAATTGATCCATCGATTATATCGAAAATCGATAGTTAGTTGTTTTAGTTTACAATTATAATCAAAATAAAACATAAAAGCGTAAAAGTTTGGACTCGAAACACGTCTATATTAGTTTTACCCATCAAATATATTAGAAATCAAGGTAAGTTGTTATTTTATTAATTAAAAATATCTAAAAAAGGCATGCTTAGGCTTAATACCTCGTTGTTTTTTGGATGGCGTAAAAGTTTAATCATAAAATGTGCTATTTATTAAGTGAGAGAGTTAAATATATAATATCTATTATAATACAAGTGAGTTTTCTTTACCCTATAACATATTTCTTTTGGATTTTCTGGGTAATGTTATAAAAATTGTTTCACCCCAAAGCGTGTACTTTGAACACTAAACCTGGAGGTAAACCAAAACTTGCTCATATTACAAGTGGTAACTTGTACACTAAGGGGTAAAAGACACTGAATCTTAATATTTTAAGGTGGAATTCAATTTTTTATAGAATAAACTGATTCTCTTAACATTGCATGAGAATCATATATTTAATTCGTTAATAAGCGGTTAGATCATAAATTTAATCGATTGAATCAATTAAACTTTAAAGAGAGTTTAACGGTTCGAGCTTTGGTTAGATTTTAAAACATTAGTGAAAGGTAATAAAACAAATTTCATTTATTGGATTTTCTATTTTTTAATACATGAATTATTATTGAATAAAAATAAAAATAATCTATATAATCATAATAACAATTAATATTAAATTTTAACTAATATAGTTTTAAATGTTTTCTTATATGAAATTAAAAATATATAATTTTATAAAATTAAAATTTCATTTGACTCATAGTTATAATCTAAATAAATTATTGACAATTATAAATTATTTTATTAAAATAATTTTAGTTTATTACAGTTTAGATTTCCATATTTCACCTAATTCACAAAATTGATCTCTATTTAAAATTTAAACAATTTTAATCTCTTTCTCATACTTTTGCACATAAAATTAATGATGTTTATATTTTAAATGATAATTTTATAGAGGAAAATCATCATATATAAAACTATTTTAAAACTATATAGACAAAATATAAATTAAAAAACGAACACCTCTTCGATTTTCTACGAAAAAATGTGAGAGAGATCAAAATAATTTGAATTTAAAATATAGCGACTAATTTTGTGAAGCAAATAAAATTGGAGATCAAAATTATAATTTAAAATATAACAACTAATTTTATATAAAAAAATTATGTTGTTCTTATTTATGTAAAAACCAAAAAAAAAACAATGTAAAGACTTTTTAGCTTAATGGTTTCAAGCATTGATTTAAGAAAAATGATATTCTTACCATTTCTTACACATACATATTTTCATATTTTCACAGTTCATTTTATATATAATAATAATAATAATAATAATAATAATATAATAATAATAATAATAATAATAATAATAATAATAATAATAATAATAATAATAATAATATTTTATAAATAAATAAAATTATTTTTATATTTTTTCTTAGATTAATTACAAAAATAAAATTACTTAATTAACAAATTTCATAACTTTATTAACCAATTTTTACCTTTCATTAATCAAATTATTAAAAAAAATTTGACAGATCTATTAACCAACTTTAAAACTTTATTAAACAATTTTTCATTAACCAACTTTGTTTTACTATTAAAATTATTTTAATATTTAGATGTTTATTAACCAACTTCATTAATATATTAATCAATTTTTACATTTTATCAATCTATTTTATTTTATCATTAATAGTCACTATTTATATACTTGACATTGTTAGAAGTGCATTCACATACTATTCACATATTCATATTATTATTTGTAAAATATTTTTTATTAAAAAATATTGGTTACCATAGAATACAATAAACAATATTTGATGTAAGTATTTGAGTGTAGGAATTAGTGTTGAAATAACAAATCTGTAATTTAAAGACTCTACGAGAAAGCTAATTTCTTGTTTAACTTTTGAGTGTAGGAATTGGTGTAGAAATAGCAAATCTTGTAATTTAAAGACTCCACGAAAAAGCTAATTTCTTGTTTAATTTTTGAAGTCATTTATTTGAAGGATAATTCAAATTTAATAAAAAGTATATATATCTAATCACTGATTTGAATATTAATTTTATAGCAAATTTAAATTTTTTAATAAAAACTCTTAGATTTATTTTAAAGTTTTTACTTCATAAAGTTGTTAAAAAAGATAAATATATTAAACTTGATATTTAGTGTAAAAGAATCTAGTTATTAAATTTGACATCTAATTTAAAAAATAATTTTATTTATTAGTCACTATTTATGCCGCGTGTAAACCAACCACTACGAATGTTAATTGGACGTGCTATACATTCTCTTCCCAATCTCCGTTTAAAATCTATTCTTCATCTTTTTAGGTCTTCTTATGGAAATTTTGTCCCTCATTTTATTTTCATGGATCTTCATGCTTACTATAAATGTCTCTAAATATAAAAATATTTTAAATTAAATTAATAGTAAAAAATTCAAAAATTAACAACAAAAAATTAATAAATTAATCTTTATGATAAAATTATTGTTTTGACAAAATTTAATCATTTACGAGAGTCATGACAATTAAATTTTTAAATTTTTTAAAAATTAATATGTAGATCTATCTCTTTTATTAACATTATATATAGATTCTAAAAAAAAAAAAAATTATAAGAAATGACAAGTGAACCTATATATAAATTTAAAATATATATTAATTAAGGATATTATAGTATTTTAAGTGAGAAGGTTGAATATGTATTTATTTTTCCAACAATTTGTATTATAATTTTTAGGATCATATTAACACGTGCTTTTAGGACACATGTTCAAGATAATATAATTAGAAAAAATTTAATGTAATTAAATGTAATAAAATTATATTTAAAATTTTAAAACATCGAATGCACATGTTTCAAGAGAATATTTTAAAAATAGCTTATTAAGTTGTGTCCTTAGGAACATGTTAGTTTTCTAACTTTTAATTTGATTTGACTGTAGGAATTAATATGCTATATAGTTGTAACTTTGTATTATCTTTCCATCAGAAAAGAATGGTGGTGTTGTAAAAAGTTGTTGAACTGCATCACAATTATTACCTCTAGAAACTTCAATTCAATAATGTGTTGATAAACTAAAGATTACATAAGGTGTTGGTTAGTGATTAGAACATAAACATTGATTGACATTGATGCAAGTAAAATACATTCTTTATGATAATGTGAAATTTTTGAATTGATTTATCTTTAAGAGAAATATATTCTTTTTAGTAAAGTGTGATAATTTTTGAACTAAGATTGTCTTTGAAGACAATGTGAAATTTTTTAGAGTGGTGTAACTTCAAGTATACTTTTCATGATAGAGTATGATAGTTCATTTTGATTTATGATTGTCGAAAAGACAATAAAAATTATGTATTATTTTCAATCAAAGTAGATTGGAGTTGTTTGAAAATATATATGTTCAAAAATCCACATTATTTAATCTTTTAAAGAAAAATAGAGTTCAAGACTACATAAAACTAAAGATTCAATTTCTTCATTACTCAATACATATGTCAAAATATTTTAAATTTATATTATTTTTATTTTTATTTTTACATCTTATATTAAAGTGTTGTGAGATATAATTAAATATTTATTTTGTGAGAATAACTTATATTTTATAATAATTTATATTTTATAATAATTTTTATTTAATACTATTCTCTAGTTATTATTTAACAACCATAACTTTTTTCTTTCAATTTTAAAACTTCTATGTTATGTTCTTGTATTCTTTTATTTACTCTATGTCGATTTTTTTCCCTTTACAAATTCAAACACACATGTGAGAGATTCATTTAAATTCAAGTTATAGTTTCTAAATTTACAAGATGAAAATAAATTTGCGGAAAAGTTTAATGAAGGGTATTTGATTATGTGACGAATTAAAATTGATGTTATAAAAAAATTTGTTTGAAATAAATTTTTCCATATAATACTATGTATTAGGACACATTCACATATTGGAAACTCAATTTTCAAATAATCTCATAAGTTCTAAATTCATGTAATATTGGAATGGTTTTTTTCAACCTTCATGCAAACTAAAACACCTCCTGCTTCGTCAAACTCCGTTTCAAACGCGCGTTCATTACAAAGCCCGCATGGTTCAAAACTTAGCATAAATTTTAACATGTTTTTTAAAGTCCTAAATCTAATTTACCTTTAATTCTTCTTTTAATCTAAAATTAATTTAATTGTATACATGTATGATTCCCTTGAGCATCCGAGTTCACATAATACATGGCTCATGTTGAACTATTTTTCTTATCATAATTTCTTTTATAAATTGTGTTGACCTTCATGTATTTCGGTCAAAGACAAATACTAATTAATTACAATAAATAATTATTGACAAAGACATATGTTAAAAATAGCCAGGTAATTATTAAACAATATTCAAGAGAATTAATGATGATTTTTTAATTATATAAAAGAAGACTAATTCTCTACTGCTGCATGATGATTTTTTTAAATAACTAAATAATTCCTTAACTAAAGTCACATAAAATAAAATATAGTTGGGAAGATTAAGTAAGTTATTTATAAAATCATTATTATTTTCTTGTTTATCACGTCTCTTCTTTGATAATTAATACAAGAAGAAATTAACATTATCATGTACATGTACATGTATATGATATGGGTCAACAACTCAACCATAAATTAAAAGGTGGTAGGATCCACGACAAAGCCTTAACCCATTCTTCAATCTTTCAAAGTCAAAACACTATCATGAATGATGATAGATGTGTTTCCTTAAATGTATGATTAAAAATAACTATACTGTATAGTATTTTATTTTGATAGATATTGACTGGATTTTGAGAAATTGAATTGATTGATATTTTTAAGTTAAGAGATTAAATGGATTTTCTTCATTTTAAAAAATTTGAATATATATTTGCTCGATCAGAAACTCAATTCTAGGTTGGTGTGATGTGAGCACAAAAGAAAATATAAGTTGATGAATATTTTGATCATTTAAAATCAATTTGATTCAAGACATATTAAATTAAGAAAAATAACTTAACTTAATATTTAAATTTAGATTAATAAATAAAATTAATAAATTAAAAATTTATAAAACATTTTTTATTTTACATAAAATTTTATAAATTTTGATTTTTTTTATAAGCAATAGATTCTTGGCATAAAAAAGACGCAATTTCTTCCTAGAGTTTCTTTTTCCATCTAGTACTTTTCTTTTATATTTGTTCATAAAATCTAAAATACTTTCGAATTTGCAAGTGTACTTCGAATCACATAAACATGATTTTTGTTTTAATTTATAAGTGCATTTACGAATTCACCTATCGCCGAAATTCGCAAGGCATTTTAAAAGTTTGTCATGTGTTATTTTTTAAGAATCTAAGTTAATTTACTGACTGCAAATTACAAAACAAACATAAATCTATTATTTGCACCATTAATTGTAGATTTTAGATTTTGGTACATGAAAACAAATAATTGTAAACTAAATATGATAATATGTATATATGTATTAGAAACGTATAGATTTTACAATATATTCGACAATACATTCAAAAATGATTCGATTACATTCTAAAATCACCAGAAAAATTGTCTCTTCTTAAATCTATACATTTCAATACATATATAACATATTATCTATATTTAATTTTACAATTATTTATTTTTTCCATGTCCCAAAATCTAAAAATCTATAATTAATGGTAAAATAATGGATCTTTTATGAAATTACATGATCTTACAAATTAACCATAGATCTTAAAAAACATAATGACAAACTGGTGCACTTGCTAAATAAATAAAAAATCCATGGTGATACGATCATAAAGTGCACTTGTGGTCTAATGAATTTTGGATTTTATGTGTAAGAGAGGTACTAGGTGGCAAAACAAATTCACTTCTTCTTCATACAACTTTTAAAATCCAAAATTGTCCGTGGGTGAGTTCGTATATGCATATTTGATACCAAATATCTTCTTTTAAAATTAAATGGAAAGCGTATCAGGAAGATCTCGAGGAGAATTTGAACATATAATTTCGGGGTCCATTTTAAATCCTTAAAAATCAAGCCTTCCCATTTTCGAAGAAAATTGGTCCGAATCGCATCTCGAACTATGTGTGGGCATTGGGGAATTCAATTGAATTTTTCAGTCTCTTTGGCACTTAAGAGAATGGCACGACTTGGCAGCCTCCCATCTTGTGGAACTCATAACTCATCATTGTTGGGATGTTCGGATGTATACAAGTTTTGTTAGTCAACTCCTATAACCACGAGAACTTAACATACATATCCACGGTGGATCTACACTTTTCATTGGATTAGCGAAATTGTCGACCCCAAATAAGTCACCATCGAATGAATGACTTCCAAATTGGCCTTAACATGATCAAGCAACCTTCCTTTGATGGAAGGTGTGGCGTGCATGATGCCATCCGGCGTAATAGTCGTCTCTGATAAAAGAAGAGAATGAAGATAACGTCTCATTGTACCATCCTTACTACTAATAACATCTAACGTCCGAGACGTGTAATATGTTTTACCTCGGTATCTCAAGTGAAATAAATAAGGTTGTCATGAAAAGTATGGACTTAACACCTCGGATTTTTTTTTAGCATGTGTTTGATCCCCGTTCACTTTTATTATTTAAAAAACTAGGGCCTTTTTAATCATGATTTATTAGATTGAGGGTTATTATTATTTTTTAAATAAAACTCACACGTTGTTTACCCGAATAATATATTTTTTATACGAAAAATAAAATTAATTGTTCATGAAAATCATATGTTGGATCTTGATTCCTTGACATTACGGAGAAGATCAAATGCATGCAAAAATGGATATTCACAGGAAGATCAATTCATTGACATTATGGGCCTCTTTTCTCCAAATCAAAAATGGGTATTCTCTGTGGCTTTTTGCTTGCATTTGTTTCGATATGAAAAAAATTAGACAAAAAGGGTTAGATTAAAAAAAGGGTTAGATGAAAATGGTTAGATAAATTAATAATTTTACGCTCAAATAAATAGTTAAGAACACAAACCTTAAACCCTAATAACTTTCTTCTCTTGCAATCCATCGTAGAAAACTTCATAGAAAACACTATACATTAAACTATTCATGATGTTGGATATTATGGGGAAAATCAAATGATTTATGCATAATATTCTCTATGACTTTACTTGCATTTGTTTCTAATATGAACAAAAAAGGGTTACACAAAAAAGGGTTAGATAAATAAATGATTTTTAGCTCAAATAAGTATTTAAGAACACTTAAATCATAGAGAAATCTTGCAAATCTTAAAATTGAGCACTAATGGTAATGTCTTGATAGTTTCAAAATGCTTTTATAATGGAAGTAATTTATGTTTAGCGGATAACTAATAGTAATGTTTTGATCGTTGATAGTCATGAAATAGGCGACAATGATTTGATTGAGAATTTGATAAGCATCCTCAAGTTTATCACACATTTATCACAACATGAGCATTAATCCTTAACAAACGATTAATCATACAATAAAAATTAAACAACATCAAAACATCTCAAATAGTGGCCAAACATAAACCTATTGATAACACAACATTGAAAATCCGAATCAACACTTAATTCCAAGTCACCAAGTGAAGAACACTAATCATGACAAAACATGTTACCCATCATGTGCGTGACTCCTACAACCTTAGGCCGGCCGATGATCACCATGCGGTGGCGCTGCCACTACTGATAACAACTTTTGTTTTTTGCTATAAAGTTCAATCGAAAACTATGACTTTCCATACCAAACACTCAAATTGATAAGAAAATAATTGAAATCAACATATTAACATCAATTAACCTATACCTATCAATTAACATGCATAATCATCAATGATTCACCACTGTTTGACAATTTAATCCTCCTACTCATATTAATCTCATGAACACAAAACACCCTATAATTCATCAAAAATAATATATACTTTTTATGGTAAAATCAGTTTATGAAAATCACTACAATCATAGTAATTATATCATGTTATCAACGATCACTCATATTATTCTCACAACCCATAACCTTATTCAACACAAATCAATAATAACATCTAATAATCTCATCAATTATCAATTAATTTATAAAATTTATTTAAAACATTTTTAATCATTAAGTCACATCAAAATAACATCAAATAGTAGATAAACAATAGACCAACATCCATATAAACTCGAAAATCGAAGATGACAAGTTAATTCCATAACTAGAATTCATGCTTTTGGCAACATAACTACCGTCACGATGATGATGAAGCTCGTCAACAATTTCAAATCGTGTGACACATTACCCATCACGTTGGTGGCCCGTCGCATCTTACGGACTTTAAAAACAACATTTTCTACTATTGAAGACTTATGGAATCTCTAAATTCACTTCCAACACCAAAATTTTATCAAAATACATCATACATGTTATAAAACATTCATAATAAATTAATTTATTGGTTTTAACGCATTTAATCCTTTAACCCATGAGTTCATGTTTGTCCCAAAACCAAAACCAACAATGGGGAATGTCTCAACATAGAACACAACAACATCATTCACATAATAATTCATATGAATTACATCATGAAAACGAATACAACACCAATCAATTATCAATTTTATTTTCATACATAACAACGATGAGATTAATCATACCGATCAAAATTCTATTTGAGGTTAAGGACCTCTCATTATATCCTCATGCATATATCCATCGAGAAGTAGTTCTCCCCTTACCTTATTTTCCTAACATTAATTGAAAAAATTTGGTTTTGATAATCTTCTTCCTCCCAAACTCTAAGTCTTTTTCTCCTCTTATCCTCTTGTCTCTATTTTCTCCACTCTTGTTTCTATGTTCTAACAAAAACTCTCTAAACCTAAGTTACTTCTTAATTTATATGATTATGGTATTCTAATTAAAACTATAATTCTCATCCACTTACATCATTCTTACTCCTCCATTCCTCTAATTTCTTAATTCTCAAACATGGCCTAACTCATCATTTTATTATTTTAATTAAATAAATCCATCAAAACTACTATTATTTTAATTATTGAAAATTCCAAATAAATTCTAAACAATTCTTATCACCAAGGCTCTACCTTTATAACATACACCCCAAGGCTCATATTTAATTAATTCCAACAACACAACAGTTAAACAAAGCATAAGTCACAATTAAATCAATTAAAATAACTTAATAAAAATATAGTGTTACAACTCTCCCCTTAAAGAATTCTCCCTGAAAATTACCTTAAGCAAATAGAGTGGATATGACTCCTAAATAAATCTCAGGTTCCAAGTCATGACACCTAGTTAGTCCTCCCAAACTCGTTCACCAAAGAAATCTTTACATGTATTGCTTCACCTCGATCCTCTATCGCATGGGTGATACCTCAATGACCATGTTCTCTCTTACATTCATACTAACATAAAATAGTTCTACATCTCCTACCATATAACGCCTCGACGATGTCGTTCCAATACTCGAAAGAATATCGTGAACATTGACAACTTTCTCCATATGTAACTTGACAACATTTGCAAATGATAGATGATCCTAATCAAAATAAAATGTATCGATTTAATCGTTATATAAAAATTAAACATATATAATCACATTCTTCCGTCGTCTTGGAAAAGCGTTACAAATTCCATGAAAATGTTGTCTCATTTTCACTCGAAACTTTCAGCGGTTTCATCGACTAAATGTCTTTTGATGTTCGTTCTTTGACTTACACGTCAAACAACTATAATCAAACTCAATTACTTCCTTCTTCATTCATGGCCACAAAATCATCTTCTTCAAATCTTGATACATTTTAGTAATGAGATGAATACTCATACCACAGACTAGATGGTGATGTCGAGTCATTCATAGTATCTCTTTATCGTATGGTACAAGTTGTCGTTAAGCTTACGCCCGTCGGGATCACTACGATCGATCGTTTGACGACATCTCTTTATACTACGGATGGTGACATACGGTAATTTCTTATGCATCCTTATCTTCCGAGAGCAAATGATGCCCACTTTAGCTATATGTAGATCATTTTGAGACCTCCATATGAGGTTTCTCTTCCGATATTAATCGTAGAGACCTCTGAAGTAATACTAAATGATTTTGAGAGTAACCTTGTACCAAAAGAGTATTGTCGGAAGCGGTGATAGACATTGGTCTTATCTTGGGAGTTATATGATGGTTCTATAGGATATGTCACACCATCATGACACTAGATGCTCATAGATAACCACTTAGGCCGTAACTGGAGGTACTCGAGGTTCGAGATGAGGAGACAAAGAGCGTGACAATATGTCGGTATGTTGCGAGATGAGTATAAGACCATAGAGGCATGACTCTTTGAGGATGGTTCTCCCGGTTGATCGTCGTGCGGACCATGGAATCTGAGTTACAAAATGTTGTGCGGGGAGGCGGAGGCAATTAGACATATCAAGTAGTTTACATTGATATGTTTTATGTTTTGCTATTTTAGGAGACTTGTTATGTATGAATTATCTTGACTATTTTTATTAATGTATGAATGTTTACCCTTCTTTAATTTTAAATTTATTTATGTTAAATTTAAATTAATATATGTATTTGTATGTTGAACATAAATTAATGTTGATTTTGTGAGGGATTTGAAGATCATCTCAAAATAATTCACCTTTATATTTATCACGCTTAAAGTCTTTTAAGATATATTTAAAATGCATCTTTAATGCATTCAAATATTCTTAAGATCTATCTTCAGACTATATTTTATTTAAAATATGATAGCACTCAAAATAACATTTTGTATGTGATCTAGATCGTCAAAGTAAAAAATTTTTAGATTTTCACATGTGATAGAATGTGCATTTCCCTAAAAGATTAGTGCAGAATGACTAAGTTGACATAAAGACATATCTAAGTTAACCGAATAAAACTACATGTGATTATATTTGTTTCACCAAGCGGCAACTTCCATTTCATTGACTATGTATTTCCTCATCAAAACCCCATTTATTGCTCTTAACTTCTCTATCTATAATCATGTAACTAGCGTGGACTTTGTCATATATCTCTACACACAAAACAACACAATACTTATTCTAAGTCGAAGACTTTTTCATAATTTCATTCACACCCTTTTCTTCATTCTGTGTTTTCCTTTTATCAGTATTGTTGTTCTTCCTCGAAGACATAAGATAACATAACTTAACAGAGAGAAGAACAGAAAAACACTTTCATCATGGGAAACTGTTTCAGAAAACCTTCTGTTTGTCATAATTCTTCAACAAGTTTATTTGGTCAGTTTTTGTTTTTTCATTTGTTTCCTCTTAGGTGACACTATGTTTTTGTGTTTTTCTTCTTTTGTTTGTTTTGTTTTGTGTCTTAACTTTACAGTTAGTGCTATTAAGGTTGATGTTTACAAAAATAGAATATTGAGGCTTCTTTGACCTGATTCATGATTCAGATTCTAATTATTTTTGAAAATTTTGTCCCAAACTTAGATATTAAGCTGGATCAATTAGTATTTATATGTTCAAAAATACGTTAGGCAGTGTTGACAGAATCCGACCGACCAATTCATCCGATTCATCCGATGAATTGGTGGAATATAATATCAATACTGTCTAACACTATAACCACGAATCACCTGGTTATCAGTTGATTCATGCCCCCTTAGAACCGGTTTGAATCGCAATTCAACTGAATTTGATTCATCTGGTTTTTCTTCTTCTTTCTTTTTCTCTTGAGGCTATTTTGAATTTAGATTTCATCTACTCTTCAGGAAGTTCAAAGACTCAAAGTAAGTCAAAGCAGACTTCGAATTCTCCCGAGTCGAAAGAAAATTTGGACATTTCCCGGTCGATTGACGACAAATTCATCTCTAATGATGTTAAGTCCTTCAACTTCAATGATCTAAAGGAGGCGACAAGGAACTTCCGGCAAGAAAATTTGATCGGCGAGGGAGGGTTTGGATTTGTCTACAAAGGATGGATAGATGAGAATACAGGTGCTCCTACAAAACCAGGAAATGGAATTGTTGTAGCCATTAAGCAGCTTAAACCAGAAAGTTTTCAAGGTCACAAGGAATGGCTTAAGAACCCAACACAACACTTTTATCAGTAGGAATTGAGCTAAATTTTGACAGTATTGTTCTTGCTGTACGTGTTGTCTTATTTTTCGTCGGTTTTGTTTGCAGGCGGAAGTGAATTATCTAGGCCAACTTCACCATGAAAATTTGGTGAAGCTTATTGGTTATTGTTCAGAAGGCAAAAACAGGCTTCTGGTTTACGAGTTTATGCAGAAAGGAAGTTTGGAAAATCACTTATTCAGAAGTAAGTTTTGATTCATAAAATAATAAGTACTTTACAGAATAATATAGATTTTTGAGTTTTCGTGCCAAGACGAGACATAGTTTCTTTTGTATTCATTATCGTTTCGCCTCTTTCTGCAGAAGGCGTTCAACGATTTCCTGGATGACACGAATCAATATTGCGATCGGTGTTGCAAGGGACTAGCATTCTTACATTCCCTCGATGCAAATGTTATTTATCGCGATTTGAAGGCTTCAACATCCTACTTGATTCGATTACGTTATATATGATGATTACATCTGATGTTTTACATATTAGTCCACATTCTTAAATAGTAGTCCACAAATTTATGCAGGACTTCAATGCAAATCTTTCGGATTTCGGCTTGCAAGAGGCGGTCCAACGGAGATAACACTCACGTTTCAACTCGAATTATCGGAACACATGGTTATGCTGCCCCAGAATCACGTAGCTACAGGTACTTTTCATCGATTTGATTCTCTTTAAACACGCTGAGCCTATATTTTTCTCGGCATAACATCCTGTCTTTTACTAAACCAAATAACCAAACAGGTCATTTAACACTGAGGAGCGACGTATACAGCTTCGGCGTCGTCCTATTAGAGTTACTAACAGGACAGCGTGTAGTCGATGACGATAGACCTGCATATTCGGAAGAAACGCTAGTTGATTGGGCAATGCCCTTTCTTAGTGACAGCAGAAGAATATTGAGAATCATGGATACAAAATTAGGCGGTCAATACTCGAAGAAAGGAGCTCAAACTGCAGCGGCACTTGTTCTAAAGTGTCTTCGTACTGATCCTAAACATAGACCAACTATGGTTAATGTCTTGGCTGCATTGGAAGCATTACATTCCTCAAATTCAGCACCAAGAACACCAAAATCTGGAAATGATCATAATCATCATGCAACAAAGCATTCTAGTCATCATCATTCACATAAGTCAGTTAGAATAATACTCGAAAACATTGAGATGATTTTTCCATGTTATTTAATGGTTATGCATATAAACTAGTGGTTTGTTGTTTTGTTATGTAGTCATGTGAGCAATGTTCATGTTGTTATTGAGAAGCATTAGTATGCTTAAAGCTGCAACATTCTTAGATGTCTTAAACAGCTATGGATGGAAAAACTTAGACTTGCAATTTCTAGACCAGTATATTCATTTAATTTATGGACATAGAGTTGCATCATTTTTTTCATAACAACATGTCATACTTACCGATACAAATTTTGGTCTTTGGAACACTTCTCTAACTATGCATGATAAAGGGGTACTATATTAAAAAATATTATATTAAAAAATTTTGGTCTTCTAGTGCTACAAGGTCGTGTAAAGCATTGGTCCATGTTTTCTGAAGAAAATTGTTTCTATGGATCTTTAGCAGAATTAACTGAGCAGGTGGAGAATCTTGAGGGTCAACTTAAGAGTGATGATGAATGGGATGCCTTAAAACAAATATATATGATTTGTGGGAAAAAGAATGAAGAACACGATGAACACAAGGCTTGGTTATTAGTTATTCTTTCCTTTATTTTAAAACCAAGATTACAAGTATACAAGAATAACAAATAACCCTCTCACCTAAATTAGGATTTGCAATATACAATGATGAGAGACTAGTATACTATTTATAATAAACCTAACATACTAAACTAATGGGCTTTTATCACAAATACCCATTATGAAGCTAACTTAGGGTACAAGCTAACAACGATTGGACATAACAACAGCCCAATTCGATGCTAACAACCCTAGCATCCTCGACACAATAGAGTTAACCCAATATCTCACAAATCTCCACCTTGAACAAACTCTATTATCAACTAACTAATTAGTTTTCTTCTTGCGGCTTTATCAATGCGTACATTGGAAAAACTTGACTAGGCAATGTCTTGGTGATCATATCGGTGACATTATGATCTGTCGAAACCTTGACACTTGGACTTCTCCACGCCGATTACCCTCGGGAAATGCAACCTCACATCAATGTGTTTGGTTATCATGATAAGTGAATTCTTGACAGTGTATTGCACTTTGACTATCACATTTAACGGTGATAACTTCCCGCGAATTTTCACTCATTAGCAAAACCTTCAAGCCACAATCTTTCTTTCCCGCGATTAAAGCAATATATTCCGCCCGATGGTTGATAATGCAACAACCTTCAAGTGTTGCTCCAACTAATATTGTACTGCAAACATAGTGAAAACATATCCGAAATAGATTTTGGAATCCATACAACCTGCATAATCGAGTCGACATATCCTTCCGATTCGCTTACTATCTTCACCAAAGGCTCCACCATAAATTAAGACTCGTTGGAGACCCATTTATGTGCCTTAGAATCCACTTCAATGCTTGCGGTGAGCCTTTCGAGATTCGCCATGCACCGCTACAAGACTACTGCATATGCTATATCGGGTCTAGTACAAACCATAGCATACATCAAAGAACCTACTACATTAGCATATGGGATGCTATTCATATACGTTCTTTCGACCTCGATCTTTGGGACATTGATCAATACTCAACTTGAATTGAGGGTTTGTTGGAGTCACAACAGGCTTCGAATTCGACATACCAAACTTTTCGAGAATCTTTCGTAAATATGCCTCTTGAGATAAGCATAACATTGCTTTCATCTCTTGAATGTCAATTCCAAGAATCACGGAAGCTCCTAGATCCTTCATTTCGAACTCCTTATTGAGTTCGACCTTCACCCTCAATACCTCTTCGACATTGTTACTTGCTATGAGAATATCATCAACATAAAGCAACAAAATAACAAATGAATTACCGGGACGAAATCAAGTAAACACGATGGTCGAACCGACTTCTAGAAAACTTATGCGTGTCATGAATTTGTCGAATCTCCTATTCCACCGTCGAGAGATTGTTTCCATATAAGGATCTATTCAACTTGCACATAATCTTCCTTTCCTTTTCGACATACCCTTGATTTGCTCATCGAGATTGTTTCATCTAGATCACCATACAAGAACGTCTTCATCCATCATTCGATTCAAGATCGAGCGTGCCACCATGGCAAGCAACATTCGAATGGACCTATGCTTCACAGCAGGAGAAAACACATCATTGAAATCTATACCTTCTTTCGGTGAAACCCTTACAACCAACCTTGCCTTGTATCTTTTCGATGTCACTCTTCGATTCCTTCCTTAACTTTGAAAATCCATTTACGGTGACTAACTTTGGCTCTAGCAGTTTTCTTGATCAATTCCAAGTGTTGTTATCATGAAGAGACTTCATCTCATCATCCATGGCCTTGACCATTCGGTCTTATTTCGACTCCTCTTCCTTATGGTCTCTTGGTTCTTCGTCAGAACCTCACCTGCAGATTAAGGCATAAGCTATAAGATCGCATACCGAACTCTTTAGGTGGTTTGATGACTCTTCGTGTCCTATCTCTTGCCAATAGATAGTCATCAGCTTCCTCAACTTCATCAACATCATGCTTCTTGACTATAGGATATGCAATTCGGCATCGACATGCTCCACCTCAACGGAATATCTACATTCCATTTTCGTCGGATACCACGCCTTGACCAACATCATCCGTTTTCTTGAAAGCCATTTCGACTTCATTGAAAACAACATCTCGACGGTGATAATCCTTACGTGACGACTCTAGGCACCATAGCCTATAAGCTTTGACTCCTTCGGGTATCCAGAACATGCATTTAATAGCTCTAGGTTCGACCTTGTCTTGCCTAATGTGAGCATAGGCTACTGTGACCAAATACTCCGGTTTGTCGAATTTGGTGGATGTCCCGACCAAACTTCTTGGTGTCTTCATATCTAGCGATCGAAGGACATCTATTTATCGGATATGTTCTTCGAAACACCTCGACCAAAACACCTTCTTTAAGCCAAACTATCAACATGCATCTAACTCTCCAAGATGGTTCGATTAAACCTTTCGGTAAACCATTTTGTTGTGGAGTGCCTCATGATTATGCCTTGCAATACGGAGAGCTGAAAGTTGTCGAATGCCTCATTGCAAAATTCAAGACCATTGTGCATTCGACCTCTTGACCTTTCTGCCCATTGGTTTTGACCCGAGTCTTCCAACCTTTGAAATTCTCAAAGTTTCATCCTTAGTCTTGAATGAATACCCATAACTTTCGGAATAGTCATCTACTATGGATAGAAAATACCTTGCTCACGATGTGATGGACACCTTGCGGTCCCAAAGATCGCATGGATGTAATCAAGGGATCCATGTGTTCTTTGTTTGCCTTTGTTGAACTTCTCTACAAGATTTTCAAGTACACGGGTTCATAAAACTTGACTTTTCGACTTTGTCTCCACAAGCAAATTTTGTTTCCCAATTCGACGGACCCTTTCACCGACATGGCCTAATCATGTGCGGTTACATCTTCGACAACGGTTTCGTGGATGCAACATTTGACCAACAACTTGACCACGAGGGTATACAAGCCTTGTTTCTTCCACGCCTCTCAAGACTTCCTTGACCCTTCATGACTCTTAGGATACTTTCTCTCCTTGAAAACATATCCTTTCTTGTCGAATTCACCAAGAGAAATCAAATTTCTCTTGAATCGTACATACGACTTGATCAATAACTTATTGACTCATCATGGAGTTTGAATCTCACGGATCCAATACCGCATCTTGCAAGCTTTGTTGTTTCCAACAATACAGATCCACCATCTTGATCACATAATTCCTCAAACAAATCTTTGTTTGGAGTCATGTGCAAGTGCTTAATCCATAATCCATTCCTTGACGAGTTCTTTGCTTGAAACCACAAGAACATCGGATGAGTCGAAATCATCTTGAACAATAGGCGCATTGCCATTATCCTTTCCTCCATGATCTTTCAGGCGTTCGGGCACACTTTTCTTGTGTGACCCTCCTTCTCTACAATGATAGCATCGAATACCGGTGCTTACTTCAAAACCTGGCGACTTTTACCTTTCTTCTTGTCGAACTTATTATCCTTTCATAAGAATTTTCCTTAACAACCAAACCTTCACCAACCGTCAGGTTTATGCTCCTTCGTTCATTCAAGTCCTTCAATACAAAGGTGATTGAACCTCTTCAAAGGTCGGGGACTCCCTTCCATACAAGAGAGTTTCTTTGAAGTGGGCATGTGATCCGGAGCAGCAGCATAACAATGACGATCTTCATCATCAATCTTCACATCAATATTTTCAAGATCAAGAATCGACTTGTTGAACATATCCAATTGCTCATTAACACTTTGTCAATCATCTTGAATGATACAAAGCTTTGCCAGTGAAGTCGATTCACAGCGATTTAGTCATGTACAAACTTTCAAGTTTCACCCATAACCCTACCGCGTCTCCTTTGATACAGTCGAAGAACCTTATCACCAAGGCTCAACAAAATTGCGGTGGGCCTTCTCTATCATTGCCTTCTTCATACGCAACTCTTGGCTTCATGGTGACTCTCCTCAG
This sequence comes from Vicia sativa, assembly GCA_021764765.1. Classification (NCBI taxonomy): domain Eukaryota; kingdom Viridiplantae; phylum Streptophyta; class Magnoliopsida; order Fabales; family Fabaceae; genus Vicia; species Vicia sativa. The sequence goes on from CM038793.1 coordinate 307,856,331, forward strand.
CCTTCAAACAACCTGCTTGAACCGGTAGGGCTTTCATCTTCAAACGCTACGGACGAAATCGTTCACTCAGTGAACTTTTCAATCTACTTTGTCGAAGGCATCTTCTCCACGCTCACCGCACCAATTTGTTGTGAATCGGATGCCTTAAAACAAATATATATAAGCTTGTAGGGAAAAAGAATGAGGAACACGATGAACACAAGGATTGGTTATTAACTGCTATTCTTTCCTTTATCTTCAAAAACAAGATTACAAGTATACAAGAATAACAAATAACCCTCTCACCCTAAATTAGGATTTGCAGTATACAATGATGAGAGACTAGTATGCTATTTATAATAAACCTAACATACTAAACTAATGGGCTTTTATCACAAATACCCATTACAAGTAACTTAGGGTACAAGCTAACAACCATTGGACATAACAAATGGCCCGATTCGATGCTAATGACCTAGCATCCTTCGACACAATAGAGTTCAACCCAATATCTCACGAGGATGAATGATGATAAGGGATAAGGATATGTTGACAAGGAGGAAGCACTTGGTTTTACGATTACACTTGAGGCTCGGTATCACGATATTGATTCTTTGAAAAGACGCACTTGTCGATTGTGTCTTGTATCAATTGGAATCTTTAGCTCTAAGGATTCTTGATTTTGTGCTTCTTTCCATATTTTTTGATTACTTTGTGGTATCGATTCCCCAATACTTTTACGATAACATCATATGGTTTCTTTGTATTTATGGTAATACCATGTTGAATTGTATTTCGGATGTTCACATTTTGTTTCCTCTTTGTGAGATGCAACCATGCTTCTATATTTTTACAACATTTTGTGTCACAGAGATTGTTCCGGACAAGGGAAGGGATCCTCGTCCCTTTCCCGATGTGACTTGTATCAAGGTGGACATCTCTAGACTTTGCCACACTAACCCATAGATTGGCTAGATCTAGAGGTGCGCCACCCATAAGCGTGCATTTCTTTGAAAAAGCAGGGTTTGAATGTTGTAATTCGGAAGGCAAAGCGCCTTCAATAGCACTTCGGGAGAATGGTTGATGTACTTAATACGTGAAAGTGTGTCCGACAATTCCCATGGATTCTGAAGACAAGGCACTATGGGATATGATTGTTGTAGTCTAGTTTGAGGCATCCAACGACACCTCGAAAGCTCGAATCGATCGCCTGAAGAGGAAACAATCAAATAGACAAGCAAGAGAAGTATAGTAGAGAATGATTATTATTAAAACATTGGTTAGCTCTACATAGATGAAGTTTATACAATCAAAGTTTCAACTCATTGTTTAACTATAATATTGTTTAAGTTTGGTGACGCTCCACATTCTCAATATCTTCTCTTCTTCTAGAGATTCCAAGTGATAAGTGAAGGTTAAAGAAACACAAGAAATTGGGAGTTTGAATTGGGTTTATAGATTAAATTTTTTCTTGTCCCAAAACAAAGATCAAAGAACTTAGAATAAAAATAATGAACACAATATTTTATCCTAGTTTGTTATCAACGAAGTTACCTCCAATCCACCCGTTAAGGTGATTTATCCTTCTCACAAGAACTTAAACCACTATAACCAAACTTGATTACAACCACAAAGACCTATTGTCAATGTCTTCTTGAGACTTCTTACTATACCCTAGTCTCTCAAGGAATAATCAACTCACAAGTTGAGAAATAAAATGAGTGTTTACAAATATGCTTCTATGAAAGCAAATTACACAAGTTAAAATACAATGAATAACACAATAGTGTTTTGAGCAAGTGTATGAACAAAAGTTCCTTGCTTTACAACTTTTCTCACATATATGAAATATTGTTGTTCAAACATTTGCGTGAAAGTTTCTTGTAAAATTTCTTCTTCCATATAGTTTTATATATAGTTATATATATAGTTTTATTCTCCATGTCAACTCTTCGATTTTTACGGGACGACCGCTTCTATTCTATATGTTAGTCGATAGAGTTTCTTCCAACATGGATTGGGGTGTCTTGTGATACGCCCATACTTTACATATAGTTGTTCATCCGCCCATTTTCATTGGACTCCTCCAACCTCTTCTTCAACCTCCCAACCAATACCGATTGGTGGCTCACGTCAATCGTTGGTTTGAGGTGTTCCACGGATAAAGTGTTGCTGATTCTCAATTCTTCCAAAAGTATTTGAAATTTCCCATATATGAATTATGTACCTTTCAATCATAATGGATTGGGGAGCGCGAATCGACGAACACACTTATTGAAGAATTTTAGGATATTTTCTATTGTAACATTTGCCATAGCTACGACCTATATTCATTTTATGAAGTATTTAACAACCACTAAGCAAGATATTGATTATGCTACACAACAATTAAGTCAATTCATGTCATCTCTAACAAGGAGTAATTCATAGGAACTTTCATCTTCAATTAAAAGGATCTAGTGATGTAGATTACGGTGGATGCATGGATACTTAAAGATCCATTTTAGGGTATTACTTCTTCCTTGGTTATTCACTCAAGTATTGGAAATCAAAGAATCAAACCATAATGTTTGGTTCATCTGGTGAAGTTGAATATTGAGCTCTTACAAAATCCACTAAAGAATTGCTATAACTCACGTATTTTACTCAAAATCTTGATCAATCATGCATCAAACAAGTTATTCAATACTACGATAGTTAAAGTGATATACATATAGCGCAAACCAAGGCTTCCTTGAGCGAACCAACACTAGAATATTGATTGTCACATTATAATGATGAAAGTTCATGAAGGTCTCATGAGATTTCTCCCTATTGCTTCTAAAGTCCTAGTTATAAATTTGCAGATATTTTTACCAAGACATAAAATCCTAGACATTTCCATGCACTTATGGCCAATCATAAACTTATGGATATCTTCTACCCTCAAGATTGGTAGGTAACAATAGACGATGATTAAAGATAATAACTTACGGAGCAAGTTACTATAGAATTGCAAAAGATTTTATGAAAGTAAACACTACTACGAAAAAGGGCTTTAATAATGGTTGGGAAAGATATATAACCATGCGAGACCAGACATTATTATGTAGCGTGTAATAGTATATGTGGTACATACAATCACGGTCCGAGCTTCGTAAGTAGTAAGCTGGAAGTAACACGCCTTATAACAACGGTTATTCATACCTACCGTTTTGATAAAATATATGAATAAAAGACACATTTTCATCTTGAGATATGCAATCTTTCCAACTTCTAAGATAAAAAACGTGTATAGTCTTAAGAAACAATGATTAGCAATTTTGGTTTTAAACTTCAAGATAAGAAAATGAAGATCGGATGGAACATTATAAGCGAGAAGAACCAAACACACAAAATAACTTCATCTAATGAATCAGAATGAGTTCTTACGCTCGAGCCACCAACAATGATGAGAATCCAAATGGTTGGTCTAACTTTTTCTTAGCTAGAGGATTTAGATTTGATTATGGTTTTTGATCTAATTAACTCTTATGTAATGAAATTCTAATATGTAATGAAGTTTTAATCTTGTTATATCTCTTAAATACTCAAACATTCAGCTTAAAAATTCAACCTAACCTAGCTATCAACAAAACTGTAAAATATATAACAGAAAATTATTTCGATGAACTTACTCGTAAGATAACAAATTCATGTCCGTTAGTTGCATATTCCTATTCACTGCATCTTCGACTATTACATTTCAAAATAACATAAAAAATATTAAACACTTTATAACAAATTTGGTTCATCATCCATAACTCAACTATTACATTTTATAACAAGTAAATATTAAACAAAAAGGAGATGAGAAAACATAATATCTTCAAATTTCTAGAAGATCTCTCTGACTTCAGTTTGTTCTTCAAATTCTTGTTCTTCTTTTTTGAATATGTATACATAACCTTCAAATATCCAACATATTCCAACTCTGGCATTATAGCACTCTCATCTTCCAATTCCAGTTCATCATCCCATATGAACAAATTGTATGTTTCACCAGTCTACCAATTTGGACATCTCCAAAATAGTCTTCCTTTATTTTTGGCCCCTCTTGCATAAGAACAAAACCATACGGCTGTCATAAGCACACAAATTTCCAGATCGTGATTTTACACTGTTTGAATGAGACATTGATACGAGAATGTGCAACAACAATTAGTGTTAGTATTGTTTTCTTCTTCACGGCGGCGTTGGTGTTAGGGTTTGTTACTTTTATCAGTGGAAGAAATGTTACTTAGTGTTTAATATATTCAAAGAGTGACTAATGTGTAACAATGGTTGTATAAAAAGTCGTAGTGATAATTTCTTTTATTATCATATATAAATATAATTGAAAAGGCGTGCATTAAAATAAATTATTTGAGGGAGTATCGAACTCAAGAAAGATAGATTATCACCACGCTTAATGAAATAAGCGTAATTATGAACTAATTTTCAATTAAAAATAAAAATAAAATGTCGTGTATTAGTTTAGCGTGTCACTACGATTTTGGGCAAACTGTGGTAACTTTGACTTTGTTGTATGCATGTTTTGTAGTAGTGAAAGTCGGTAACAACTTGATATATAAGTTATCTAATTTTTATAGTTAAGTGGTTATTTATGTGTTATGATATCTAATGACTTATCTTTATTTTATTGGCAAAATTAAGGAGAATTAATGATTTCATTCGATCAATTTTGTTTTCTCTTAATTGAAACATTGTTAATTATTTTAAAGAGTGAAACATAAGTAAGATATACTCCCTTCGGTCCCTTTTATAAAAAACGAACATAAAATTTTCAAACTTTTAAAAATTAAAATAGTCATTTAGATATCTCTTACTAACAAGTTATTTGAAATGATAAATAAACCTATATAGAAATTAAACTATATATTAATTAACGATATTATAGAATTCTAGTGCGGGGCGAAGACTTCACGGAGCGGGGGACATATTCGCCATCCCAATCCCAAAATATTTCGGAAGAACTTTATTTCTCATCCCGCTCCCTTGAGAGAAATTTTCATCTTTAGAGCTCCATAGGGAGAATCCAAAATCTCCACTAAGGTGCAAATTGCGTCCCTAAGCGGGACCAACAATAATAATTTTTGAGGTGAAAATATTTAAATATGTTGATAAAAATAATTGAAGTCCATCAAAGTGTGGGAAGGAATCCCCTTTAGTTGTTTGATGGGCTCTTTTACCTCATTAATACATGACCATAAAAATGTCTATAGTCCTTCTTTTTTAATTTAGAAAAATCTTTACAAACAATCTTAAAATAAAAAAAGTGCAAACTCTAAAAATCAAATTTTCCCAACATGTATTGTGACATACAATTTGTAAATTATAAGTTTGTCATCAAAGTTGATACAAAGAAAAAATAAACCTCAAATTTAGTGAATATTTGAACCGATATGAAATGAGCATTCTTTTATCAAACCAATGTAGTAAATGTGGAAAACAACTCTCTATGCTTTTAGGCACATTGATTCACCTCCCTAATCACACTTCTAACATGAAAATTATGGTTGGTTCAAAATATGTATGAGCTATTCGGTTATAATTTCTCTTAGAGAGCCTTCACACACATCAATGATGCATGATATTTGATGGTAATCCGATCTCAAATCAATCTTACTAAACATGCGAGCACCAACCAACCGGTCCATCAAATCATCAATCATAGGAAGTGGATACCTATTCTTGATAGTTACTTTATTCAACTGACGATAATTAATACAAAGCCTCATGCTACCATCTTTGTTCTTTACCAATAACACAGGAGCTCCCCATGGTGACACACTTGGTCTAACAAACTTCTTCTCGAGCAAATCTTCTAATTGACTCTTCAATTCGCTAGCTCCGATCGGACATCCACGTATGGCGCCATAAAGATGAGTCCGGTACCGTGGACAAGATCCACAGAAAACTCAACTTCTCTTTCTGGAGGTGCAGGAATCTCATCAGAAACACTTGGAAAGTCGCACACTAGGAAAGTTTGCAATAGCAGTTGACTCTCCACGAAGAGTCGCCATCAACAAAAACCGATGCTTCATCTTTCATGAACTCCTTCAATTGTTTAGTCGACACCAACATAGTTTGATCTTCTTCCGCTGGAAGAAAACCTCACGATGTTGTCATAGCAATTGATATGGACATAGTTAGATTTCAACCAATCCATACCCAAAACCACGTCCAACCCAACAAGCGGTAAACAAATAAGATCCACCACGTCTCTACAAAGATTGATAAAGGCAATTTGCACACAAAAGAAGTAATGTAGTTCCTTTAGCGGAACTTCCACCACCATATCTCTATCTAGAGATGACAAAGTAAGACCAATCTCTTAACACAATCAGTAAGATAAAACAATGAGTAGCACCAGATCAATAATAGTAATAAGGGAATGCTCTTGAAACTAGTACCTCGAACAAGACCATCTCCGTTTACCGTGCCAGAGCACCCGACAAAGCAAACACCTTCCAGCTCCTTGCGCTTCTTAGGCTTCTTGCATTGAGGACTAGTGACCTCCTCACCACAATTAAAACAAACCACGTCCCATGCTTGCAATCGCGAATCATGTGACCTGGTTCACCACGGAAACACCTCACTCATTCTCTTTAGTCTTCCCATCATTCCTACAAACATTACTCTTGTGGCGGTTTCCACATTTGTAACAAACAATACTAAGCGGAGCATCTCTCCCCACTAGTTCTTCGTCCTTGAAAGCGCTTGTTGTTTCCCTTTAGAGGGAACATCATAAGGTTTCCACACTCTGCTTGGCCCTTGCTCCTCTTATCGGACAACATCTTATAGTGTGCATTACTATCCTCTTAAAGATTCTGATTATCAATCAAATCCAAAGACACGGATTTTGATAACCGATCGCCTCTTAATCTCGGGACGCAAGTCATTCTCAAATTTAATGCACTTAGAAAATTCAGCACCCCACCATTAAAGTGAGGATAGAACTTAGACAACTCAATAAACTTGCGAGCATCGTTTGATAGACATGCTCCCTTGCCTTAGTGAAAGGAACTCAATCTCCTTCTTTCCCGAACATCTTCGGGTAATACTTCCTCGAGAACTCCTACTAAAAACTTCCCATTACTTCTTCACAACATCAAGCCTTTGACGGTGTCAACCCACCAATCATCGCCTCCTTACTTAACATGAGTACCATAACGGACCTGAGGGTGCAATCCATCACCCGAAAGATTCTTTCAATCTCCTTGACCAAGTTAGAGCACCGGGATCACACTTCCAGTAGAAGAGTAGGATTCTCCCTCAGAAGGTCGCCAAACGAGTCAGGCCGCCCTAAATCGGCGATGGTTTTTGGAAAGCTCGAGCCATAGCTCCCATAGCGGAAGCAATAGCATCATCGTTCCTACCAACATTCCTACCAGCATTCCTACCAGCATGCCTACCAGCCATAACAACTTCGCCACAACAAAACAAGGTTAGAATCAACAAATAACAATACTTGATTGTTAGACAACAACAGACTCAACAACTTGGCCGGACAGACCGACCTGCTCTGATACCACTAATGTAACACCCCAATTCTACCCCGCATAATTATATAATAAAATCAGAGTTTCAAAATTCCATTTAACAAAATTGAGGCATCACATCTTCGCATTTCCAACAATTAACATTATAATGCACATCAAAATCGGATATACCGAATCATACATAATTCATCATACGTACATATGAATATTCACGGCTACGGATATGTTAACAAAATACATAGCATCATGTTGTCATCAATCCAAAGGTTATAACATAATAAGATAGTATATACAAACTATCCTATCAAAATAATGGCGTCCCCAAATCTCGAGTGTTACTACGACGGGTGAAACAACGCAAAATAAAGTGACTCGAGCTAATCCACCTCATCCTCGGGATCACATACACGTTACCAATATATAGGTAACGGCGAAACAAATAAAGGGTGAGATAATTCCAAAACATATAATTCAAAGCAATGATGGAATATATAGATATAAGTTAAATAAAGTATGTCAACATATATTTAAACTTGCATACTTTAAATTAAATTTAGTGTATAAACCAACACATTAACTCCATCCACAAATCATTATACTCATCAACACCAAACATCATTTACGTCATGATTCAATTATCATTCATCAATTAAGGACTCAATGATGACCAACTCGAACATAAACATAACCGACTCCAAATTAAACATAATAGACTCCATGAGACCACTATGTTATGCATGTGCTACCCATTGCTTTGTCCGTAATTAGGGACACTTGGCATAAAGCCCAACCGCTCGGCATAAAGCCATCATCGTCAACGGCATAAAAGCCCTCTTCGCATGAAATGTATGACTCAATAAATAAAGACCACACAACAACATATCATCATCGCTCATCACAATTGACATAAAGTCTACTTGCCATATTTATTCACATCACATAAACATGTCATCGCATCGCATAAACAACAAGTATTCATAATTATATACACGTCATAAACATCATCGTCATTAATCCACTAATTTCAAAAGCGGAAAAATAGTAAAACATCACTAATCATCGCGAAAGCCATTCTTAATTACCGGCATAATTTATAAACATCAACTTCAAAATCGGATAGTTCATATATGCCTTAAAATGACTAAACAACTGGGTCAATTTACCGTAATTTAGCCTATTTCGGTCGTTCGTAAAAATTCACAATTTCGAAAAACTAACTTACCACTCGTTCTACCGTCAAAATTAGCTAGCACGTCAATTTTCATTGAATTGAACAGCAACTTGCTCCATCGCGAATTCACCGAAATCGGAAAATCGGAACATAATCGTTCTAAATTTAATCGGCTATCTTATCCCTAATTATATTTTATAGTTACCAAGGGTTGCTAGGTGGAATTGGCATATTAGAATAAAGCGAGCTATTGAATGGAAATTATGAAAATTTCATTTCTGAGAAAACAAAAATGAATGTTACGGAAAACACACAAAATGCCGCTTTCTCTTCACTTCTAAAATTTATGTCCCATATATATATATATATATATATATATATATATATATATATATATATATATATATATATATATATATATAAGGGGGCGGGGGCCTCATTCATGGACCAGTCCCTTGTTCTTCAATTTGTTTTTTTTTTTGTTTTCATAGTACCTGCGTTTTTGAAAGTTCTGCTTTCTTCATTTTTTTTGCTTTTTCTTATTTCACTACTAGTTCTTCATTTTCATTTCTATTCTTATTTTTATTTCATTTCTTCCTATAAATCCAACACTATAACACTAGATATCACCCATAATTTCTATACCAATTCAAATCTTCTAAACCCTTCAACAATTACCCAACCTGACTCTATAAACTATCATCAATTTTCTCTAATTCAAACTAAATCCATCAAACCCTAACCAAATGAAATGGAAATCAAACCCTTACCTAGCAAGCTTTGGGTATTCTTGATGATTCTCCAACCAAGTCTTGCTCTTCTTCTTCATTCTCTCTTCTTCTTCTTCTCAAGCCCTAGCTTTTCTCCAAACTCTCAACTTTTGTGTTTTGGTGTTATGTTTGGAAAATGGTGGAGAAATGGTTTTATATAACATGTCTTACTAGCTAACTTAAGGAAATTGCTCACATGCCCTCATCTATTCTTAATACAATAAATATAACATCTAATTATATTATTAACTTAATTTGTTAGTTTAATTCCGGAAATTAAATATCGGTCCGAAAAATATTTTACGAATCCAGATAAGCATCGCTAAATATATTAATAAATATACCGATTAATATAATTATTTTCGTTGTCAAAACAATCGTCAACGATAATTCAAAAATAATAATATAATTTAATATTAAATAAAGCAGGCGTTACAATCCACATTATCAATAAATCACTTTAACCCTCCATCCTCAACCTACGTGTCTTGCTCCTTTTCCGTGTGAGATCGGCTCTTCAATGGTCGCTTCCTTGCTTCAAGTTCCCATGGTCTCTTTTAGCACAACAATGACATTTGCCTTGAGAATTTGCCTTGACATTTGATGTCTCGGCGGATGTCATGACAATGTCTGGACATGCTTCCCTTAAAATAGCTTGTAGTGAAAACCAAGGTGAAGCTCTTCTGTTGAATCTCTCAACTAAGATATCGGTATTGATCGATTATAATGCCACATGAGGGAGGGAAAGGCTATTGGTCCCTTAATTGCATAATTGTCGACATATTTGAGGGTTTGTTCAAAAATGTAAGTTCCATAATCAAACTTTGCTTTAGTACCAACATAAAGATGAATCGGACCAATGGAGATGGTTGACTTGTGGTTTGTTGGAACCCAATTTCTGCGCGCCCTATCTTGTGAAGAATAGCAAACTTAACACTCGGTTCTGCTGGCGAGTTAGCTTTCCTTTCATTGGCCAATGTTTCACTTTACTTGTTGATTGTTTGCGGACGATTATCGGTTCTTCAGCTCGGTTGAGCATCATCTAATCTTCAAGTATTTGTTGATCACACTTGGGAAAACTTCACTTTTCTCCCCTTACAAACAGTCTTGAAATCGGTGACCTTCCATCGGCTAACCACTGACAAGTTCCAATGAACTCCTTCACCAACACATCATAACAGTTAGAAAACTTGACCACGATTTTCATCATCCCTACCTTCATAATCGGATCTATAACATCCTTGCATTCAAGGCACTCTTGTTCGGTTCCCTTTCTAGAGAAATTCTTTTCAGACACATATTTCCACCTGCTAGCACTCTGGGGTGGTGGAAAGAAATATTATCAATAGCTACTTGAGGACTTTGGGCGGTTTCCCAGTGATGGTTTCTTCACAGGTTGAATGTCGAGATATTCTCTTCACATTAAAATCGAATCTTGATCGGTTAAAGGTTCGGGAACCTTCCTCTTCTTCATGATTAGGGGTTCTCTTGGGTCTAGAGGTACCGCAGCGGTCTTCATTCTACCCTTTCCTTTTAGAGGGTCCAACTTTTGATCCTTCCCATCTTTCTTGCCATGCCTTGATTACGGGGTTTATGAGCAGTTTGACTACCTTCTCCTTGGCAGGGACTACGAGGAAGCGATCTGTTTCCCTTTTCTTTTCATCATCCTCTTGTAATGCTGGATTAACACTAGCAATGAGGTCATTATCGAGAATTCTTCATCAAGTCAATGATAGGGGTTCCACGGCATTTTCGGAGATAGAGAAACAAAAACACGTTTGCTTCTTGTTGAACCGAGAAACAAGATTGTTCCCCAAAATCCTCGGAAGTGCTTTTCTATCATATTTTACTATGATCGACATCCTGATAGCCAGACAAAATTGGTTCACATCCATGAGAATATAGCATACCATAATTGTAAGTTCCACTCACATACTTGGAATTCTTTTCACGATTGATGTGACTTACTTTAGGTTAAACTGATATCTTGCACATACTCCAACAGCCAAAAGCAATGTCGGTCCTTTGGTTATTAAATACAACAAGCTTCCTATCATGCTTCTATACAAGCTTTGATCAACATTTGTTCCTTGTGTCTTTGGACAACTTTAAATGAGTAGGAGTTGGAGTCCTTTATGTTGGCATTTTCCATCCCAAATTTCTTGACAATATTTTTGCATACTTGCTACGAGAAAGAAAAGTTAGTCTTCCATCTGTGTGACTTAGGTCAAGGAAGTAAGTCGATTCTCCCACAGGCTCATTTCTAACTCGACTTGCATTTGGTTGTAAAATGTCTCACCATTTTATCGACATTCCTCCAAACACTATGTCATCAACATAAATTTGAGCTACCATTATCTATCCTCCTTCATTCGACAAAGAGAGTTTGTCAAACCTCCTTTCACGTAACCTTTATCGATGGGAACTTTGCCAACCTTTCATACCAAGCTCTAGGAGCTTGTTTCAACCATATAAGCTTTCCTCAATTTGTAAACATGATCGGGAAAGTTAGGATCACAAATCCTTTAGGTTGTTCTACATATACCTCCTCATTTAAGTAGCCATTTAGAAGGCACTTTTCATCCATACAAACGACTTGAATTTGATGGAACTCTAGCAATAATCTAATTGATTCCAGCCTAGCCACGGAGGAAAAGTCTCATCAAAATCAATCCCTTCACTTGAGTGTATCCACGAGCAACAAGTCTTGCTTTATTTACGGTAACAACCCCATACGCATCGGACTTGTTCTTGTAGATCCACTTTGTGCCAATGATGTTTGTTCCTTCTGTCTAGGCTAACTCCCACACTTCATGTTGTTTGAGTGGTTCAATTTATCTTCATTGCTCCAATCCGGTATTCATCGATTAGAGCCTCTTTGACATTCTTTGGCTCAATCTTAGAAACAAAACAAGAATTTGAGACAATTTCTCGGATCTTGTAATGACTCACAACTAGGATCTCCAATGATGAGTTCCTTTGGATGATCTTTCGAATTCTAATGGAAGGATCTTTGTTAGCTTCCTCTGGTTGGGACTTTGGTGAAGTAGGGACAGACACATCATCCTTATCGAAACTTGTGGTGATGTCTCAAACAATGTCTCAACATCATATGGAACATTGTTTTCCTCATGGTGATCATCAACTATGACATTAATAGACTCCATCATAACTTTTGTTACGGGTTGAATACCTATATGCTCTGCTTGTTTGTAGAGTATCCCGGAAAATGTCTTCATCACTTTTAGAGTCCATTTTCTCCTTTGATCACGATGCGTAGAATATAACATTTACTACCAAATACATGGAAATATTTCACGATAGTTTTCTTCCTTCCATATTTCATAAAGGGTGGAGGATGTTCCTTTCTCAGGTGATACTGTTGTGAACATAGCGATTTGTATTCATAGCTTCGACCCAAAATGAATAGGAAGTTTCTTAGCATGAATCATTGCTGCAGGCGATTCCTATGATCTGTTTTTCCTTTCCACAACTCCATTTTGTTGAGGAGTTATAGGAGAAGAGAACTCATGGTTGATTCCTTCGAGGCAATTCATCGAACTTGTTATTCTCAAATTCCTTTCCATGATCACTACAATTACGACAATCGACCTTCCTTTTCTCTTTGAAGTCTTTTGCATAATTCTCTAAAGACATCAAACACATCAGATTTTTTCCTGATAAAGTTCATCCAGGTGAATCTTGAAAAATCATCCACAACAACATAAGCATATCTTTTTCCACCAAGGCTTTCAACCTGCATAGGGCCCATCAGATCCATGTGCAGTAGTTCCAGCACCTTGGAGGTGGTCAGATGTCTTGACATTGGATGTGACATTCTGGTTTGCTTTCCAACCTGACATTCACCACAAACTCTCCCTTCATCAATATGAAGTCTTGGAATCCCTCTGACAGCCTCCATGGATATGATCTTTTTCATCCCTCTAAGATGCAAATGACCAAGTTTTTGGTGCCACAGTTTCACCTCCTTTTCATCTTTGGCTGTAGAGCACACAGAAGAAAAGTTAGTGTCCTCAGGTTCCCATAGGTAACAATTGTCCTTTGATCTGACTCCTCTCATAACCACTTCTTGTTTTTCATTGATTACAAGGCATTCAGACCTGGTGAAGTTGACCTTGAATCCCATATCACATAGTTGACTTATGCTTATGAGATTGGCAGTCAAACCTTTTACCAGCAACACTCCATTTAGGTTTGGATCTCCAGAACAGTCTAAGTTTCCAACACCTTTGATTTCTCCTTTAGCTCCATCTCCAAAAGTAACAAAACTAGTAGTATGAGGTTTGACATCATTGAAGGTTCTTGATTCTCATATGCTTAGAGCATCCACTGTCAAAGCAGTCTTCCTTGGAAGAGACTCTAAGGAGGTGTGAGCTATCGGGGGCTGATCTTCTTCTTCCTGTTGGTATATGGTACCTTGTTGGTCTTGGCTTGACATAAGGGCACGATTAGGATACCCATGTAATCTATAGCAAAAGGATTTATGTGTCCAAACCTTCCAATAATGACATCTCCATCTTTGAAACCTTTTCTTCATGTTTCTGATCTTGATGTTGAACCCAATGTTGTGACATCTGCTTTGCGTTGGTTTATTAGGTTCTTCTTCTTCTTCTTGTTATCGCAAAGTTCTTTGCGATCACATATCTGAACGACATTTCTTGCCTTATGTTGTGACATCTGCTTTGACATTGGTTTTCCGAACTGTTCTTCTTCTTGTCACCAGCGGTTTTCTTTGCACCACGTATCCTAGACCATGCATATTTCATGCATTTTGTCGAGGTGAAGGATTTCTTCCAACTTATCGGTTCCGGTTGTGACATCTTGGCGGACTTGGTCATCTGATCAGGTTTGGAGTTCAACACTATAATTTCACTGTTGAGATGACTTATAGTAGCGATGTTTCCTTCTTCTCACCTCGACTTCACATTCTCGACCTCCGACTTTATATTGGCTTTTTTGTTTCTCATTTTTTTGACATACTTGGCCTCACGATACCTGACTTCTTGTAAGTGTCGAGAAGCTCTTCAATGTTACTTCCTCATCACTAGAATCATTATCGAGTTACAAACTCCGGAGGTAACAAGTTTGGCGACTTCTTCCTCAGAGTCACTTCACAGTCACCATCGGACCAGTGACTGACCATTCCTTTCTTTTGTTTCTTTAGAAAGGTAGGACACTCAGCTCTAATATGCCCATATCCTTCACATCCATGACCTTTGGATTCCTACTTTTGACTTCCCTTTTCTTCGACTTGGACCTTACATTGGAGTCATAGGTTACGCTAATGTCGGATGAAATGTTCTTGACATGGACCTTGACTTTAGATCAATTCTTTTGATGAGCTTGTTGGGCTGTCTCAAGCATAGCTATTGGCGGATATCTTCTCTTCATCATCCTCGTACATTTCCTCTTGATTATTTGATACAAGATGCTGCTCGTTCTTCTTATCAATATTGTCACGATCCCCATCTCAAATAAACGGTGATCCAATAAATTCATCAACCTTCAATGTAGATATCCTCTATAATGGTCACTTTCATTGCAAACCTTTTAGGCAAGGATCGAGATCTTTCTCACCGACTTTTCTTCGACATCTTTTCTCCCAATGCTCCCAGGTGTTGGCAATCTCAGATGTTCATGTGAAACTCATGAATAGTCTCAACTTCCTTCATCTTGAGATTCTCAAATTTGGTAGTGAGCGAAGTCTTGACATTCACCTTGGATGTCCCTCATGAGTAGTTTGAGAGTGTCCCAAACATCCTTGGCGGTTAGCGTATGTACTAGTCACGAAGATATTTGTCAATTCCATTGAATAAGGCATTCAATGCTTTAGGGTTACCAGTGCTAGCTCTTCTTCTTTTCTCCATTCTTCCTCGGGTTTTCGGACTAGTAGTCCCTTCTTTTCAAAGCTTGGTAGGATGTTTCCATCCTCGTCGTGACTCTCAAGCTTTAATGTCGTTGACCTCAAAAAGACAACCATAGGAGGTTTCGAGAATCATAATTAGATCTATCGATTATGGTGGTCTGTTTCAAATCTCCTTCCTTGTCCATAGCGCCATAACTATTATCCCTAGATCTCACCAGAAATAGCGGTGAGTGCCTTTCTGATACCAATTGTAATTCCTGACAGGATATGTGATGTCACAAAGAATGTTGACACACGATGCTCGACACTCTGTTAACAATTCCACAATTAATTGGAGCA
The DNA here is from genome assembly GCA_021764765.1 of Vicia sativa. Lineage (NCBI taxonomy): Eukaryota > Viridiplantae > Streptophyta > Magnoliopsida > Fabales > Fabaceae > Vicia > Vicia sativa. Next base: position 307,872,000 of record CM038793.1, read on the forward strand.
GTGATGAAACACAAACAATTGTTTACCCGACGGTGTGTAACTACACCTACATCTTGGGGCTACCCAGCGGAGGAAATTCACTATTAGTAAATTAATTAGGATAAACGACAGTTTATCTCCACTTAAGAACTACCAATGCAACTTCAATCTAAGACCTACTTGAACACGAGTTCCTACTCACTCCCCTCAATCACGGTGATATCAACCTATTGATTAATTGAATTGTGAAGACACTCTTCAATAAATAAACTTGATTTTGCTTCAAAGCTTTAATCAAGAGACCACAACTTTCGTGCTTGGCTTTGGTGATAAACAACCCTTACAAATTCTAGTCAGGCACTTATCAATTGATAATTGCTTGGCTCACAAAGTAACTAGAATACCAATTAACAACTGCTAAATCTTCATACTGATCGAGGCCGCAACAGAGTAAGGGTTCTTTTCCTATTATAGAAGCGATCCACGAGCTTGGTTTGGGCTTCCATAATAATAGCTAGGTTCATAATTAATCTTAAAGACTTGGTCTTTTAACAAACCAATTTAGGGTTAACTAAGATTAACCAAACAACCGCGTGAGCATGCAATCCAAAAACATAAAACATAATAAAAGCACAACAATCCTAAAAGTATCGGGAAAAGTGATTGAGCGACGGAATGTCACGAGAATGTCATAACGCCGGTTATGACGTGATTAATCTTCTGCGGAATTCCGGCCATAGTTAGCTTCCGATCGATTGCTTGAAACATCCTTCTTATGCGAATTTATCTTGACTCACGATATCATGACATCGTTCAAGACATTGACATATCCTAGTTTACCAAAAATTAATGCCAACATAAAACCACATTAAAGTGGATAAAATGTAAAAGACTTTGGCGGGAAAATAAAGGTTTTGGAAAAGTAAATGCTTGGTGACGTAAAGGAAAATGAAAGTCTTAAAAAGAGAATGCGTAAAGGCAGGATGAAAGTAAATGACTTTAATTTAAGCGCAAAAGCATAAATGAATGTCTATATGTACATGGTATCATGACTCGTTTCCTCGATCGTTGGTAGTTTGAGTATATAAGGTTTTTAGTACAAAATAGACACACAAATTCCAACACTAAAGCGTCTATTTATACTATTTCGACCTAACGGTCCTACTCTAGAATTATGCCACGTTCGGAAGCTTGCATGCCTCTTCAATCGATGGCTTTCACGCGTCTTCTAAAAATGGGCTTTTATTGAATTCCGAACTTGGAATGACTTTGTAAATTCAAATCTTTCGTTTTGAATTTAGAAGCCTAATGATTTATGTAGTTTCACTCCTTCAATTCGAGATCTTCAAATTTATAACAAAGCAGGATATTGAAACCCTTAAGCGAACTTCAAAGTTCTTATTAGCTAAACTTGTTCGAAATTGAAACACTTACAAAGTAAAAATTCTAACTCTTCAAAAATTGTCTTTATTGAAACTAATAGCGATGTAATCATTCATCTTTGGACCTTATTCAAATGAACATCTAGAAATTAAATTATATTTCTTCAACAAAAGTGGTTTAATAAAAATTACCCATTAAGAAAAATACCAACAATTATGAATTAAAAATAATTCAAAAATTCAATAAATTATATGGTTTGACACCTAAGTAGCGTTAAATACCAAATCTTTAATATGTGATTAAATTTGATAGACCAAATTAACCTTAAACTTAAGGATAATATTGTCTTAATTTATAATTTACAAGTTTAAAGTTTATATATTTATATTTATATTAGATAATAGATTTCTATTCATAACTTTTACCAGAGTTAATAATTGTAGAACCGATTGATGAGTCACAAATTTAAAATGAATTTAACGCTCTGCAAAATAAAATAAAATATAAAAACTACTTCAATTAATACACTTAATTTCAAAAATAATTTCTCTAAAATGAATTTACAATAAAGTTTACACTTCAAATTTGCAATCTTTCCTCTAAAACCTTCACAATAAAACCTAATATCCAAAACCTCTTCCAAGCAACCTCATTTTACTGCAATTTACAAGCTTCATCAATCAATACATATGTTCATAGATTTCGATCTCAATTTTCATCTTTTGTTGTGTCCTTTGAGTTCCAAACATGGTTTGAATCAACAAGGTCAATGAAGAGTAACAAACACAACAGAAGCAATTTCACAAACACTTGGTAGACACAAAAAAACCAACGTTTGTTTTTGTTCCTCTTCAGCATGCTACCATTGAAGCATGTAGTAACAAACTCAAACCCAAACCCGTCGTTTCATCTTCCAGTTCAATTCTCAATCAAATCCATAACTTTCACAATGCATCATATACATCACTTTCTTCATCAACAACAACAACAGCAGCAGCACCTCCGTTTTCCATCACCCAAAACGACGTCGCTTCCACCTTCAAAACATGGTTCCAAATCCACCACCGTTCAAGGACCCTCCTCGTTCGAATCTACCAGATTCTCTCCTCCGGCGACGATTTCTCGCCTTCTCTTTCCTCCCTCTCGCTTCCCCTCACGGAAGCCTTTGTTCTCTCCGTCCTCCGTCACGGCGGCGACAATAATGAGATTCTCCTGTCTCAAATTCTTCGATTGGGCTGGTCGGCAGCCGCGTTTTAACCATACACGATCTACTTTTATAGAGATTTTCCGTATTCTGACGCGGGCTAGTCATGTGCCGTTGGTTCTTGAGTTCCTTCAGACGTTTCGGAAGCGGGTTTTCGCGTACCGGGTTCGATTTCATGATACTCTTGTTATTGGTTATTCTATTGCTGGGAAGCCTGAAGTTGCACTCCATGTGTTTGGGAAAATGCGGTTTCAGGGGCTTGATTTGGATGGGTTTTCTTATCATATTCTGCTCAATGCTCTTGCTGAGGAGGATTATTATAATGCTTTTAGTATTGTTCTTAGTCAAATTCGGATGAAGGGCTATGCGACTAGTGTTACGGATGCCATTGTTGTTAAGTTTTGTGTAAGCAGGGAAGTTGGATGAGGGAAGATTATCTTAATGGTTTGTTGGGGAGTGGGAAAGAGTTGCATGGTTCTGAGGTGAGTTTTCTTGTTGGGTCCTTGTGTGAGAATAATAGGTTTGACCATGCGGTTGAGTTGGTCAAGGAGTTTGTGGACTTGGGGTTGCCGCGTTTGGAACAAGTTTATGGTGTTTGTGTAAAGGGTCTTGTGAAGGGTGGTAGGTTGGATGAGGCTTTAGGGTTTTTAGGCAGAAGAGAGTCGGAAGGGTATGTTCCTGGTTCTCATAGGTATAACATGTTGATTTGTAGGCTTTTGAGGAGAGTCGGCTTCACGATGTCTATGGCTTGTTGATGGATATGAATGAGTCTTGTATTCCACCTGATTTTGTTACCATGAATGCTGTGTTGTGCTTCTTTTGCAAAGCTGGGATGGTGGATGTCGCGCTCAATTGTACAATTCAGGTGCAGTTTGGACTGAATCCGAATCAAATGGCTTACAAGTATTTGATACTTACTCTATGTTGGGATGGGAGTGTTAAGGAGGCGTACAGTGTGCTCAAAGTTCTCTCACTAATGGGTTTTCCTGATAGGCGGGCCTTTGCACGATTGTCAATACTTTGTGTAGAATGCATGGTTGATGAGGTGAAGGAGCTGATACATCTTGCCTTGGAGCAGGATTTCACGCGAGTGCTCTCACATATGACAAGTTTATATCAGCTTTATGCCAAGCTGGAAGAGTGGAAGATGGTTATTTGGTGCATGGGGAGCTTAACAATGCCACTGCTAGATTCTCCTACTCTATGATGATTAGGAGTTTTATTAAGTCAAATAGGGAGACATTGGTGCTCGCCTTCTTGTTGAAATGAAAGAGAAGGATTTTGTACTAACACGGACCTCATGCAGAGCTGTTATTTGCAGTTTACTTGCTATGGATAATCCAGTATCTCGTGTTTTCAATTTATTAGACATGCTGACTCAAAGGTAAACCTGATGTTCAGATTTTCAACTTTTTCATTGATGGAGCTGGGCATGCCAATAGGACAGAGTTGGCCAGGAATGTATATGAGTTAATGTTAAGGAATAACATTAAGCGAATCTGATTTCTCAAATTCTTGTGTTGAATAGTTATTTGAAAAGTGGAATGATTTTGATGCTTTGAATTTCTTTAATAGTCTCCGCGCCAGGGTATGGTCAATCGAAAATTATATAATTGCATGATTATTGGTCTCTGCAAGGCCAATAAGGCTGACATTGCACATGATATCTTGTTTGAAATGTTAAACTCAATTAAATCCAAGCATTGAATGCTATGAGAGTCTTGTGCAGGCGCTTTGCTCATTGAAAAGATATCATGAAGCAATGAATCTTGTTGGTGTATATGAAAATGGGACGTCGATTAACTTCTTTTCTTGGCAATGTACTTCTTTTCACTCTTTGATATCACGGATGTCTATGGTACATGTCTCAATTTAAGATGTGCAACAGATGGAGAAAGTTCTCCTATTTCTACACTGAACTTTGTCATTGGTGCATTTTCTGGCTGTCTAAGAGTAAGTCATTCTATTGAGGAATTGGAGAAATTAATAGCGATGTGCTTTCCGCTTGACATTTACACCTACAATTTGCTGCTGAGAAGAGTAACCGATTATGATATGGACCTAGCTCGTGAGTTGTTTAATAGGATACCTCAAAGAGGTTATGAGCCTAATGGTTGGACTTATGATATTATGGTGCATGGTTTCTTAAATCATGGGAGAAATGATGAGGCTAAGCAGTGGATCGAAAAATGCACAAAAGGTTTTATCCAACAGAGAATACTAGAAGAAATGTAATAAAAAGTATTTTTTCCAACGGAGAATACTAGCATGTTCATTTAACGAGAATGGATTGATGTGTTAAAGATGCAGGAGGGTTCATACAATTTTGGTAAGGATCTTGTTATTCTTAACTGATTATTAAAAAATATTATGGTTACATTCAATACATTAATTTTTTCTCTCATCTTAGTTTTTTCTCTCATCTAATTGTTATTTTAGAGCAATCCTTGTATTGTATCTCTTATGTCGACTCGTTTTTTTTCCTCTTTGTGGAAGCATTAGGAATAAAATATGTTTCCACCTTGTATTATTTATCAAACTAGACCAACATTGGTGATGATTGGACATAGCTTTTATACATCATTTTATTTGTATACTGTATTTTTAAAGTTTGAATCATTTTTTCTTATCATCTTTTCAAGATAGTTGCCATTTCACATGATGAAAATAATATCATCAATTGATTCATGTTTTTAACAAATTTGATAGATTTCAAATTTCAATACAGTAGTCGTGCTAGTGTCAGTCACTACTCATTTGATGTGTTTGATTATCCCATGTTTTGATGCACTTAAACCTGAGCAAGTTGAGAAATGTGGACTTCTCATTTCATAAAGGGTTGGGAGTTTCATTCCTGTCTCGTATCGGCCACTGGCATCTATCATTGCAACAAAAATATTATAGTTAAGTCAACTAATTTATAAGGGTCTTAATTCTTACATCAACTTTGCAATTTGCCTCTTGAGTTACATTTCCTTCATCCTTCTTTAAAGCATAATCGATAATGTGTTATCATTAGGCAATAGTTACTTTTTGTATTTGTTAGAAGATATGGAAAATATCATGTAATACCTTGATAGGATTATCTTGGGTATCTTAGAATATCTCGTAGGATTAGTTTTTTTATATTAGAATATCTCATAGGATTAGTTTTTTGTATTAGAATATCTCAGACTACCATATAACATATTGTGAAATGTCTTGGCATGTAAACTTTTCCTGGTTTGGAGTGTCCATGCACAAGCAACATCAATTTGAGGTACAGATGAAGCCATTAAGTTGTTTGGATGCTGTAATCTGCACCCTATATTGTTTGAACTTATAACAGGCTAGATTGCATATTTGCAAGGAGAATCATGGAAGTGTAATCTGCACTCTATTGTTTGGTTCAAGCTAAGCTTTTTATTTGACTGTTATCCTAATTTATCATAATTGTCGTGTGTTGATTTGGAATAACAATGTCAACTGGAAACATGCAAATCTGATTTATGTCATTAAGTTTTGTACATGTCTGTTTTCTTGGGGCATTCTTGAACCTCTGAAAGCTGCATATAAATGGAAGCATCTTCTGATAGGTGGTCATTTGTTGATAAGAATATGTCAGGAAAATGTAACAAACTGACATCTGTTGCATCAATATAAGTTATTCCAGTTATTTAACAGAAGTGCTTCATGCATGATCTAGAAGATAGGAATCATACGATCATTGTTAGAAAATAAGATTATGATATATTTCAACGGGGAGATTTGATTGAAGGTCAGTACAGAGTCATTTTACATCGTCAATGTATAGAAAGTAAACTCATGTTATATTTCAAAATTAACTTTGATAATATTTTTACTAGTCATGAAAATGCCTATATGGTTCTACCTCCGTCCCAAATTATAATTCCTTTTACTACGAGAGCTATTAAATTATTTAAGTTTTCAAATTACTGTTCATTTAACATGTTTTTTCTTACTTGGAAAGGCTTAATTTATATTATTAATAAGAAATTGATGAATACATGTTAGAATATCAATAAAATTTGTCACCCTTGTTAAAACATGGGCAATTTCATTAGATTGTTTTCTAATGAATTCAACATCAAACTCATAAAATAACGGGCTAATAAACATTTGCATTCCTTGATAATCTCATCAAATTCTATTAAATTCATGTTTCGCTTTTTGAGTCTCTCAAAATCCACATCATCAAATTGAGCTCATGTGTCAATTTGATTGCTGATAAAGGCCTAAAGCTTCCCCCATATTCACCTCAGTAATAGATGACACCCTCCGTTTGAGTTGCTACAAATTGTCCATCTTTATGTCGTACACATACGCTTATCAATACCTTATTAAAAGTCACAGAGAAAGATCATTTGCAGAGACGACCTACTGTAGGTTTTCTCAAGAGTTGATCGTAAAAGTTTTATTTCGGTTAAAACTTTTTGATTAAAGTTGTTTTGCATTTCTTGAGCTCATAAGAAAGTAAGAGATACAATCACAAATTAATTACAAATTATTTATACGAATCTTTAGCATGGTTCTAAATATAATTACTCCTACCCTTCTAAATGCTCCAAATGATAATCGAAAATAAAAATGTTGGTATTGATTTAGAACCTAAAAAGAGAAAATTATAGATGTGAAGGGATATCATTAATCGTCACTTGTTAAACAACAAACCATAATCCAACTAGCTTCCAACACTCAACACTTTTTTTTTTGAATCGGTTAAAGCTTTGATAAATTCAAAACTAGAGATACAAAGGCGATCGCAAGGATCCATCCATCAAGAAAGATAAATCGACAAAATAGAGAACTATTACATCATCTTATTAGCTATGTGTGCTCGCTCTATTCCACCTATAAACAATCGTGTTTATAACTTTCTCTTATTTTGTATTACTTTATTCAAATAACTCTTATCATTCGGTGTTTCCAGTTAATAATTCCACGCCCACTATGTTAAATAATCCATTTAGATCATTATTCCACTCTTTTGGTGCATGCTTAACTTGGATCAATCAAGCATTTACCTAAATCGCTTTCAACTCTACACACCAAATAATAAGTTATTTAAAGTCTCTTCCTTTAAACACAAACAACACTTGTTATTATCCAACGCAAACTTGGCGATCGGCTTTTGGCTAACTTTTCATGGCAACCAACATCGATTGGACGATGAGTTCTAGGTCGAGCTTTGTTGCAATAGAACAATGTCCTCAAGCCACATTTGATCATCTTTTCTCTGTTATTGCCTTAATAATGAACTTTCATGATCCATTTGAAATACATTCTCTACATTCTCTCGATCAAAATGGTATTGACCCAGATTTTCCGCCAGGTTCCATAACGGCTTTAACAACGTTGCCTTGTTCCACACCTCCATGATAATGTTCGAACCACCTTAGTTCTTTGGGATGCATCTTCCCGCATGGATTTTCCTCTCGATATCGAGCCACTAGTCACATGAATGACCGACAAACAACTTCAAATTTTGGATTACATGCTTAGGAAGCGAAAAATTGCATCCATAGTTACTTACGATAAAGGATAAACTCTTAACTAACTTCACCATTAATACTAAACACATGGGAAACAAAAGTGACAACAATCATGGTCCATCTAATAAATTGACTGGTTCCTATCTCCACAAAATGCATTCCATAGCCTTCAATTAACAACATGATAGGCCTTTTGAAGGTTTATCTACATCAAGCATCTAGAGCCCTCTTTCCCATTATAACCTTTAAATAACTCATATGTTAGCAAAATATGGTTGTGAATCTTTTGGCTTGGAATAAATGATGTTTGGATCTAATTAATGGTTTTAGCCTCACCACTCTTAGGAATAAGAGTCACGATAGTATTGTTGAAGGCCTTGTACAACCTCTCGTTTCCAAAATAATTGCATGATTGTTGCTATCAAATAATCTTTAACTATCTTCCAGTAGCCTTAAAATCTTGCAATATACCCATATATAGTAAGGGCCTTCATATCACCTATACTATTAAAGGCATTAAGGACCTCTTGCGATTAACGAGGAAATTATGTCCCCTCTCCATACATGGTTTGACTATCTCCCATGGTAATTATATTAATATGCTACAAATTAGTATTCTTGATTTCCCATTAAATTCTCATAGTGCTCTAGAATTTCTTTCTCAACCTCATCTTGGGATGTCACAAAGTACCATCTTCTTTGAACATCATCCTCATACTCTTAGCATTCTACTTAGTTTTAAAGGCATGGAAATATAAATTATTTCTACCTTCCAACTTGACCCTCAATTTTCCTTTTCTCTAAAACTTGTTCCTCAAGCTCATTCCACTTGATAACTTCCTTAGTGCACTTCTTGACATCCTCAATCTTTTGGATATTGTTCCTATCACTTATGAGATCTTATTTATCCTTCATTAAATCGGACTAGCTTTGACAATATTCTTTCACAAGTTTAATAAATGTTTACTCATTTTCTTCAATATAGGTTATAATCTCTTTAATTGGTTCCAAAAATAAAGACATATAGACAAAGGGTCGCCTTGTCTTAAACCACATCTCGAAACAATAGGTCATACCATAATACCATACACAATCAACAAGTAATCCACATTTCACACAAATTATAATTCATCATATCTATTTCTAATTAAACCCCATTGTTAATAGAACATCACAGAGATAATCGATTAATTCAATCATAAGCTCGCTAATATCAAGTTTAAATGCCAACTCCCAACTTTACCTCTTATTTTACACTTCATATGATGAACAAAGTTGTCAAACTCACGGATAGACTCGTAAAATAAATGCGAGTTTACAGTATAAGAATAAAAAAGGAGTATAACGTACATAAAATCATTTTTGTTAGACTCGGTAGCCTCGGTAGACTCACACAAACTCGTATAGACCCACAAGTCTATTATGAGTTTATGAGTCTATGTTTTTCTGAATTTTTTATAGAAAAAAATGCATAAATTCCCCATAACTTTTAATTTTCTATTATTTTTGGAAAACACTTATTTCATTGTTTGTATGAAAATTCATTTGAAAGGCATGTAACTTTAAAAAGGCAACATGGTGTTTTCCCTATAGTGGAATGAATGGAGTCTCCTTGGTGGTTGAATAAGAATGGTGTCATATGACCATAGTACTTTATGAAATTGTTCCGCTTATAGCCCTTTTGTCATATATCTTCTTCTTGATCCCTTTTAGAATTACCTTATTTTCTAATTAATTGTCCATTCGGATGTGGGTGGATAACATATATAAACTATGTTTGCACTCCCATGTCGTGACATAAATCAACCCTGAAGGTGTTGGAGCGGTTCCATTTTCTAAGCGATGACCCTTGTAAATCCAAACATGCACATGATTTTCCCAATAGAAATTAAGAACCCTTTCTATTGTAATCTTGGATATGACATTGACATCTATCCATTTTGTGAAATAATATACCCCATGATTAGGAAATTTATCACGAGCGGGAGCCGGAAACAAACCTAAAATATCCATGCCTCACTAGTAAAAGGGCTCGGGCATCATGATAGAGTAAAGTAGTTCAACAAGAGCATGATGGAGATTCATGTGTCTTTGACATCTGTCTCATTTCTTGACAAACACCATACCGTCCTAGGCCACTAATAACACTGCCTTCAAAAACTTATGAGTCAAGTAGGCAAGCCTCTTGTGTGCTTGATTATAACTAAGATGATTTCATGTTCCTCTAAGAACCTTAATATATTAGAGGCTATTCAATTTATAGAGTCTTCTTGCCATAATAATGTATTTCTTTGCGTGTTTGAAAATTTTCATTGCCTCGATTCATCTTGTGGTAATTCTAATTGTAGATACTATATTATAGGCATCATCCAACTAGTGACGGTGACTTCAAAAGTATTGATCTCAATTGCCTCAATACTAGGAATGGAAGAAGTATCTTGAATCACCGTGTGGTTGTATCCCATTTTGTTATATTTGGATAGATTAAACATGAAATTCACCCTAAAATTCTTCTTCATCGACACATGTTATCTCAAAAGTTTTGAAGTGCTCGAACAAATATCATACCTTTTCAAATATATAATGATTTGTAACTTCTTTGTACGATATTCCCAATAACCTTTTTCTGACTAAGGATCACTATTGTCTTTTATAGACAATGATCTCACCTCTAGAGAGGATTATGCCGTGATGAGAGCTTCGTATTCGACTTGATTGTTGCTAGCTTTGAACTTGAATTTGGTGATTTCTTCATAACTAAATTGTCTATTTTTCTAGCATTATCCTATGTCCTTCCCTTCATTTAGGCGCCATCTACGAAAACTTCTAGTTGGGCTAAGTCTTTTCACCTATTATTTATTTGTTAAAAGTCACCTCTAACATGAATGAATTAGTCTCTAACAAATATAACGTCCAGCATTTTGGCGCACCGATAATAGGTTCTCCTTGAAGACCTTTCTCACTAAATAGACAAGTCGCTCACTTTATATATTTCCTAGATGAGTAGTGAGCTCATCACTTGGTAAATAATAGATAAATAAAGGTATAAGGGTGAACCTCTATCAAGCATGTCAAAATGGGTGACCATTTGGAACACCTTTAAATTTTAAAACACCTAATTGGATTTACTCTTCCATTTGAACTGTCCTTTTCTTTTGTGTGGAAAAGAAGTGGAAAACCTTATCACTTAAAAAATTTATCGATGATAGATTGGAACTTGTTAGGGTTTTCCTCATACCTCTCTTGGTCATCATGAAACTAAGGAAATTTCATGCTGCGGCGAATGAATATTTGGCGGGACTCGATGCATATTGTAATTTCTAAATGACTCTAGGACATCTTACAAATATGGCATCATCCCTATTTGAAGTCTTTAATATCATATCATCAATATACACCTCCGAATGTATCTATATGTTTTAGGAACACCACGTCCATTAGTTTACGATTGGCATCACTTATGTTCTTGAGCCTAAAGGCATAACATTCTAATAATACCTCGTTCCTATATATGAGACAATTCCAATTTTAGATTCATTGAATAATCAATGTACCTAGTCTATAAATTGATAATACATTGATTATTCAATGAATTTAAAAATGAATTATCTCTTATATATAGGAGCGAGAAATGTAATAATAATTAAAATTTGGACATGAATGTTGTCTTAGGGGCATCACGAGATCCATCTTAATGCGGTTGTATCATTGGTAGCACCCATGAGACAAGTGCTCTATAGCGAAAAATTGTTGATCAACGATCTATATTAGGTTGAGATTATAGATCCTTTAGGCATGTATTGTTAAGGTTAGTGAAATTGGCTTTATGCTCCATTTGTTTTATGCTTTCGTTACCAAAATCATATTAGCTACTCGGGATATGTATTTTTCATATTTTATGAAATCAACGCTTATAAACATACCTTCCTCATTATTAATGACTCTTTTTCATTGCCAAACTTGCATTTCCTTTGAGATACGGTTTGAAATGGGTTGATAGAGAAAATGACACTGACTTTGGTATCCGTATGCGTAATATCTAAAGGTGCCTAGGCAAATAAGTTAATGTTCCTCTTGAGCATGAAGACTAACTCTTCTTTTCTTCATATTCGGATAAGGCATACATCTTGGTGACTTGGTGGATCAAAGGGACAATATAGGCGTATTTTAAATCTCTTATTGGGTAAGAATTTCATTCTCTACCCAAACCTAGGGTTCTAACTTGCTACATCGTCACATGCGTCTAGATGAGGATGACACCCATGGCAACAAGTTCCTACTCATTTCGAGGTTATTCTAATAATATTCCTATCGATTTTCTAGTCCCAGCTAACTACACCAACAACCAGTAATGTGTATTGGGCTTTAAAGGAAGGTGGACATGACCCCCCTAATAAGTTAAGGCGGGTCTTCCATGATGGTGTTGTAAGGGACAATACTTCTACCATAAAATATATTACTTCAATTGTTTTAGCGTTTGTCTCTCATCCAGACGTCATTTTAAGAGATATGTGATCCTTTACGTAATTGTTCTTCTAAAAGGTCAATCAAAGAAAATTGGAATGTTTTGGTGTTGGGGTCAAGTTGGAGCTTATGGAAGAGACTCTAGAACAAAGCGCCGTTGAACTTTCAATGAATAATACTCGATTCACATCCCATTATTATACTAAATTGTAACGATCATGGGGTCATTATTTTGAGAAAAACATCAACCTCTTCGTTCAAAAATATGTTTTAGATTCTCGTTCCTTCCTCACGATCATGGTAGCGTTAGCATATATAGCGTTGCTATAAAAACTTGACATGTGTATTTTTTGGGAGAAATTGGATTCTCCTCTATGGTGAAACTTCCTCCAATGGCGTTGACATTGATATTGGAGCTTTGCTTAAGCATCCTCACGAGAATATGGTGAAAGCTAAGGTGAGTAACAATGGTGGGCCTAGGCGGGTTTACCAATTTCACGTGAATGTCAATTGTACTTGCTAAAAAGTACAATACATGACAACTCCTAATGATTAAGAGTTGTCAAAATTTTTAAGCTATGTTGTGGGGTTGAGAGCTAGACCATGTATGGGGTGACAACCTATGCATATGTTCTTTTTCTTGTGGGGATGAGTTGTCTCTCTCAACTCTATCGTTGAGATATTTATAGTAGTCCTAGGCCGAATCCTAAACCCTTTAAAATAACAACTACTCTTGAGAGGATGCATGGTGGATGATTGATCCATCACTTTTTCAAAACATGATTAGTTACCCCTTTTTATTATTAAGAAGACATATTTCTCTCCTATTTCCCATATGAGATTTTAAAAAGAATGTGACATGTTTAATCTAAAAGACAACACATCTAATAAACAAAACAATCGATCGAGAGATAGTTATCAACTCCACTAGATCTCTTATATTTACCTCACCTCTTATGTATTATTTTTTAAGATAAATCAATATCCTATAAATCTTATTTTTAATGATTAAGGATAGAGTTCTACATAACTCTAGAAAAGATTCAAAATGTACCATTCATTCCAAAATGCACCTTGGCACTGAATACAAATTCAAGTTAAGACAAAGAGAGACAAGATAAAGCATAATAGTTGACTATAACCCATTGTTTCCCACTTAAATATTGACAAAGAATTGACCAATCAATTTCTTCGTTTTCCTATCATTTTGCCGACTTTATCTTCATTCCATTTGCTGAAACAATCATAGCAAGTGTTGTCGATGAAAAAGATAGGCATAGAAAAAGGAAACCCTGAATTTTTATGGTGAACATTCTCGTACACAGTTTGATAAAATAGTTGTGTATCAATTGTAAAAGCCAAACAAGTCTCATAAGATTCACAATAGTACTCATTACATAGAAAGTGGGTAATGAATAATGATGACCATTATTATATGTAAATTGAAAAATCATGACCTCATTGTCGAAAAACACAGGAAGCTTTAGGAGTAAATTTGTAATTTTTTTAAATAATAATAATAATATATAATATATTTATTTATTTTAATTATTATATTTAATATTATTTTTTATTTTATATAAACTTTATAGTGATATTTTTGTAAATCTAATAATTTAATTTTTACTCATATTTTATTGAATATCTTTATGTTTTATTAATGTACATGTGCTTTGATTTTTCTTTTAAATGTCATATGACATACCAGTACTGGTACTTGCACTAGAAAGTGTATCCATACATTTTAATCATTGTTTTGAGCTTAATAAGTTGATATAGCGAAGAATTTATTATATTTGTCATTTTTTATTGTTGACAAATTACGCTTTAAACATCACAATCACAACAATATAAACTTAGACAACAATGTTTAGTATACCGTTGCAGAAAATAAAATAAATCATGTGTAAATATGAAGTTCTTCTGTATGACTATACATGTCTCTAATATATGATGGAATGGAGGATCTATTTTCAAAGTTAACTCATAATCAAGTCAATATTATGTGAGACTCAACCATGTCCTCTCTCATGATGTCTTACCAAACTCTCTTAGTTTTAGTGAAAAAATCAATTCTTGGTAGTACCGATGACATACATTTATCCGCACGATGATTTATCCCTCGAGGATAAGTATTTTAGGAAAAATATTATAGGTTCTTCTTCTTTTTGTTCTTGTTGTTCTTACTGCTATTGTTGTTTTACTACTATTTTTTTTAATTATATTAAAAGACATATAACAATGGTTAAGTTAACTAACTATTGTGATATCACACAAACTTTCTAGTATACTATAACGGTTCTAAGACCGTGATTGTAAGTAATCTATTTACAACAACACTCTACATAACAACGCCTAGACCCACATGCTTGTATATCTTTTCCAACCGTTGTTAAATGTCTATAATAGTGTTTTCTTATCTTTTTGGGGTTTGGGCATTTATTTTCTCCTCTCCGATCAACAGTCGTCTCAAATTCTCTATTGGTTTCTTCTCCTTGCATATTAGTTTTTCAATTGTCTTTCATCGGTGATAGTGATTGTCCTAATTCGATGTCCATGGAGAAATGTAAGAATATCCCTTTGTCAAAGGAGGAAGAAAAGGGTATTCGCAAGGTTAAAGTCTCTGACGAGAAGATCTTTAACGAACCTTAGGGAAATTGTGGATTGATTATTCAATTCAAGAGCTTTCATCAATATGATAGGGAGATTGAAAACTCAAGAGTTCGGTGGAATCTCAAGAACTAAGTAAAAATCTCTTTTTGTTTTGTTTCGCTACAAAGAGGGATATGAAAGGCGTACTGCATAGCGAGCCCTAGAGTTTCTCTAAAATCTTCTAGTTCTTTCGTGTCTCCGGTGAAGAACAAACATTCGATCTCAATATGTATTTTGGAGTCTTGTATAAGTTGAGTGTGCCTAAGAGAGGAGGTGAATTAGATACTTTAAAATTCTTGACTCATTCCTAACAAATCTATGTCTTTCTTACTTCGGCTCACGTAGGAAAAGAATCAAAATCATAGATTATATGGATAGATATTTATACTCGTATACAACTTAGATGTCATTTAAATTTGACAAGACAATCGATAAATAAATAGATAAATTCTCTTCATAATTAGACGAATATGAATAAACTCAAAATATCAATGAGATTATTTTCTAGTTTATTAGAATCTCTAATGATTGTCAAAACTTTAAATTGAATCAAACCATTATATAATTGAGCAGTATCACCATATTTAGTATTACCAACTAGAAAGCACGAGAATAAACTCAACTAAATATATCGCAAAATGAAGGCACTAAATCCATGAATTAAAAAGACACTCGCATATTATTATTGTAAACATACTAAATCATTTTAAAATGCACGTTGACAAAGAAAAACAAAATAGAAAGCCATAATAGTTTACTATGTTTCATTGTTTGCCATTAATGTTGACAAAAAAATGACCAATCAATTTCTGCATATCTCATCATTTCCACCTTTATCTCTCATCCTATTGCTGAAACAATCATAGTATTTGATGAAAATTACTATAGGCATTGAAAATGAAAACATGGAAAGTCTACTAATACCATGTTTACCAAAGAGTACAAACCAAGCATATTGACAAATTTTAATGATGAACACTCTAAGCTAGTTTTGTGAGATATAGTTTCAAGTATCTAATCATTTGATGTTGAGTTATTTCTTTTTAATATTGAAGTAGTATTTTTTAAAAATTTAAACTTTAAATTAATTTAATATGTTATCCACACCAATCACTTTATTCGACTACACCTTAGAATTCGTCAATTTTAATTGGTTAGATTTAAATTGTCTTTTGGAAGATTATAAAAATATGAAATCATCTACACTCCTACTTACTATATCATGCATAGTTTTTTTTAAAGGTAAAATATATGTATCAGATTTTAATAAATAGCACCAAAAAAAAAGAGATAAAAGAATTTATTTATTTTATCTCTCTTATTTTGATCAAAATAATTTTGTCTCATTTTAAAATCGATTTTTGATTTTTTTTGGCATCTCGGGAAATTGCATCTACCCAAGAATATGTTTTTTTTTTTGTTGTCCCAGGTAAAAATTTGGTTTATGGCATCTCGGGAAATTGCATCTACCCAAGAATTTTTTTTTTTTTTGTTGTCAGGTAAAATTTGGTTTGAAGTGTTACCTTAAGCGACTATCGCTCATCAAAAGATAGTTCATTGTCAAATTTAGTATTAATAGTGTTTTATTTGCTCTATTTATTTGAAACTAAGATATTTTTGCAAGTGGGTAAAATAATTTAATATTTCTAATAAATATAAAATAAGAAAATTTGTTTAGTTGTTTGGTAGTAAATAGACAAAAAAATAAATGGCGGAAAAGTGTTTATAACCGAGTAATAGTCATACAAAATCAAACAACATGTTTGACAATGTTTATAGTAAATTTGAATAGCAACAAAAGTTCAAACTAAATAATAGTAGCAATAACATGTTTTATGAAATAAATATTAGAAAAACTTAGACAACATTATGAAAAACTTCTTTGAAAACCACATTAGTTGTCTCACATAAATGAACTTTTTCTTTGTCATAAATCAAGATCTTCAAACCTTGCTGCTCTTGACTCTTGATATTGCAACTTATAATTGACCATGACTAAACACATTTTTGGCAAATATAAACCCACATAGTCTAATGATTGTCTTTGAGATTTGTTTATTGATGGCAAATGAGATAATAATTGGGTTGTCTTCTAACAAGCTTGAATGACCAAGGAGATTGAGAAGGAGATAAAGACATTCTTGAAATATAAATAGTATTTTCAACATGAGTACACGATATAATTTGTGCAATGACATGTTTTACTAATTCTTTATCAATCTTGTTTCATTACATAGTCCTCGCTTTGATCCAAATTCGATCAACATGATACATGTACCAATTTTTAGCTTGATAGAATGATTTGACAATCTTGAAATTTCAAACAATTTAAGAGCTCATGTGTCAAATGCTCAAATCCATCATTATCATTAACCTCGGATCGATCTATGTTGTCACTACTCAAGAACTCCATTTCATCACCTAAAAGATTGAAATGAATTAATTTGTTTGATGTCACGATATAAAAGAATTTATATAAGTTGTCAAAATTAAGTAGTATACCTGATAGAAGATTAGTAATGTAATCATTGATTTTATCGACAATTTCAATAATTAATGATAAAATAGCCCGACTTTAAAAGAAAGATGCATTTTGTAATTTTGAAGGAGATCAGGATAAGTACTTGAAACAATTTTTCATCAGGAAAGCAAACAAAGTTTATATTTAATGTTAAAACTTTTGGCTATTGTCGATGTTTAACTTTTGTCATAGGTGTCCAAGTACATTAGAAATTAACTTTTGTCCTAATTGATAGCATGTTAAATTTAAATAAAAATTAATGTATCAATGATGCAAATATTCTTACAATTTTGTTTCCTAATGTGAAATTCTTAGGCAACTAATGTTTTAGAAACCTTATATGAAACAAACTTTTGCATGATGTTTGCAACTGCACGTCCAAAAAGTCCCCCAATACATGATGCAGTAAATCATGTCCTTCCTAAACTAACAAATTGTTTAAATAATAAGCTTAGCCATTGGAATAGACAATAGAAAAGTTTGTATACTGTTTGAAATAAAAAATGTAATAGACAATAGAAATTTGTTAAGTCATTTTATACACTTGGGATGTACTACTTTCTACAAATGTTTGTATACTGTTTGTAAAAAAATGGAATACACTATAGAAGGAGGATTTCGCAGTAACTAAGTTCTGGATTTCCTTTTAATAGTAAGGTCAGGCATCAACTTCATCAAACTTTTTTTGTACACAATTTAATGTTCTACAAACTGTGATAACATATATAGATTGGTATTCACACAGAAAGCCAAAATTATCAGAATAAGCTGGAATCACAGAAGAATTAAGTCAAGATCAGCAAGGGTGCCTAAAGACCAAATAATGTGAACCAAATGAAATCCATTAACATGGAAATATCATTACAATAAACAAAAGATTCTTAAAGGGAAGTTTGTCAAGGTTCTACAAAAGATGTTGGATGATTAAACGACAAGTTGATGATAAATGAAGTCTTACACAAAATAATTAGGTGTGCCAAATTAAACATGGGTGAAAGTTGAAGCATAGTGGTTTAGAATTGAAAAATGGGCAGTCGTTTGCCT
This sequence comes from Vicia sativa, assembly GCA_021764765.1. Taxonomy (NCBI): domain Eukaryota; kingdom Viridiplantae; phylum Streptophyta; class Magnoliopsida; order Fabales; family Fabaceae; genus Vicia; species Vicia sativa. Next base: position 307,890,739 of record CM038793.1, read on the forward strand.
TTGGAGTGTCTTGCACTTTTGGTTCTTGGATTCTTTGTAGCAGACAACTTAGGGGTCAAGAATTCAGCAGGTTCATCATCTTTGTTAGAATCAGCTCGAGAATCTCTTGAAGGGTTGTCCTAGAAGATGAAATTTCGGTCACGAGGAATCATGTTTAACCTCTATCTCGATCTTGTACGGAAAAAATAGATGAGGCAGTGTTCTACTAAATTAGATGATCAATTTGGTTTGAAGTAAGTAAGTTTACTTGGTGATGGGGAGAAATAGGCTCGAGCAATCGCATCGAAAGGGGCACCAATTGACTTATTTGTAACCTTACAAGTTGGACAAACCTCATTGTATAGGAATATAATTTCTCCATACAATGGCCTATATAAGATTTGGTTGGGTGGATAGATCTATATTTAGTGATGTGAAAACTCTCTTGCATTATGGGGTCTAATTGAACTGTACATATTTCGCAATAATCTATAGAACCCTCATGAAGAGTTGATCTCAAGATGAACCTATTGATGGAGGTGACATCCTATTCCATTTCAAAATATTTTTATTTTGGTCGTGGTCTCCATCTTAGCGAGTGCATCACATTTATTGGGTTGGATTATATGCCCACACCCTGAATTAGAAACACGAGAACTTATCGGCTATGGCCCAAAGGTGTATGTTTTAGGGTTGAGTCTCATATTATAACTCGGTTAAATCGTGGGTAATATTCTCGTTGTGCAATCGGTCTTTCGGTTCACGATCATGTTGTCGATGTATACTTTTAGCATCTCACCAATTTCTTCTTCAAAAACCTTGCTCATTATTCTTTGGTGTATGTTTTGGGGTTGGACTATATTCCCACCCTAATTAGAAACCGAGAACTTATCGGCTATGAAACCAAAGGTGTATGTTTTAGGGTTGAGTCTCATATTATAACTTCGGTTAATCGTGGGTAATATTCTCAAATCGTGCAATCGGTCTTTGTGGTTCGGTCATGTTGTCCATGTATACTTTTAGCATCTCACCAATTTCTTCTTCAAAACCCTCTCATCATTCTTTGGTGTATGTTTTGGGGTTGGATTATATGTCCACACCCTTTAATAGAAACACGGGAACTTATCGGCTATGACCCAAGGTGTATGTTTAGGGTTGAGTCTCATATTATAACTTCGGTTAAATCGTTAGGTAATATTCTCATCGTGCAACAGTCTTTGTTGGATTTCGTGACCATATTGTCCATGTATACTTTTAGCATCTCACCATTTCTTCTTCAAAACCTTGCTCATCATTCTTTGGTATGTAGTTCAAGTATTTATTAAACCAAGAGGAATAACGTAGTATCGATAATATGTGTGCTCTATCATGAAATAAGTTTTCTATGTGTTCAGGAATCATCACAAATTTTAATGTACTTGGAGTAAGCATCCATAACGACAACAATTTGTATTGAGCGGTCTCCCAATTTGTGGATGTAAGGAATTGGTGGGAATCTTTGATATATACGGTATATATCGATTAATAATCGACACACATCCTCCATTTGCATAATGATTTTTTAACTAGGATAACGTTGGATAACCAATCAATGTACTTTAACTCAAAAATGATACTATGCGGAGCATCCCTAAATTATATTCCTAGTGGCCTTGACCTTTTAGGAGGATTTTGTTTCCTTTTGGCTATGTATTTGATGGAGATATCTATTCAACCGTGGCAGTCACTTTGGTATCAATATTGGGCATCTCGTTTGGAGCGCATATAGATTATATTGGCACTATGGAACTTGGAGGTCTCTTTTACTAGATAAGGTAAGCCTAATCCTATCTTGACAATTTTAGAAGGGTTTTAAATCGAGTTTCACTTCTTTAAATTCTCCATTTGGAGTTATCCGGTTTTCATCTTTGTCCCAATTGAAAGGTTGAGCTCGTTGTCTGTTTTGTCTCACAAATGCGTCGAGAATTTATTTATTGATGCTAGGTGACGACTCTTCTCATTTTCCTTTATGGAAAATGGTTGGTTGTCGTTGGATCTCTTAGTAGTATCTTATGTGTTGAGTGGGCCTCAGTAGATCTACTTGGACAATAGCGACTCGTTATGGTTATTATAATACTTTATCTTCAAGTGGACGGTAGAAGTGACTATGTCGAGCATCACGAAGAAAAGTCATCTTAGGATGCAACAATAGACATTATTAATGGGAACCACTAGAATGAACACATATACCATTCTTTTGCCCTTCTTTCCCGGAAGAATGGCAACTCTAGAATATCACAAGGACGAGTTATGGAATCATTGAACACCTTTAGATCTGTTCCTTTGTATCGTGATAGTGTCTTTTTACGTAGTCACAAATATTTGAAAAAACTCGTGTACATTATGTTGCATGAGTTTCCCATGTCAATTAGAGTCCTCAGTACCATGAGATTTTCTTTAGTAGCCATTATCACCAACATAATCACTTTGTTGGAAGTTTCACGTACCTTTTCGTTGTCTCAGAACTCTATGATTAGTTTGTCGTCTTTTGGTTTCTCTTCATTCGCCTAAAATCCTAAGGCATCTCTCTTCACATATATCTTGCTTGACTCTCAAGCCGAACGATCCTCCAGTGACAAAAGAGATGATGATGTGTGGTGGAGGTATTGAAGTTAGAATGGAAGTAGAGATTCTAGGGGCATGATTGAAAGTTTTCATTATCGATTGACGAAATTGTTGCTGAAATGGCGTGATACAAAGAATCTAATGAATTCAATGTGAAAATTTGCGAGAATCAAAAGTCAATTCTCATAGACGACATCAATATTTTTGTGCAGAACAGAAAATTGATTATGTAGAGATTAAAATTTTTCCAAAACAGTAAATAAGAGTAAATCTACAAAATTAACATCTCAACGTAGCAAAGAAAAGTAAAAATAAATTAATAATAATATATGTTGTGGTGGCGTGGTATGACATACACACGCTCCCTTATCTCATCATGAGATGTGGAGACAACCAATAGAATCTGGCGATTGCCGATGGACACACAGACCAAATCTAATGTGTGGCTTTGTGGCAGAGGTCTTTCTGTTCTCAACTTGTTCCACTATGAAGACATTTCAAATTGGACTGATTGAGTTTGGTCGGTTTATTATGGCGTTAGGCCAACAAAACAAAATAAAAGCTAAAATTTCCACATCACCGACTTACAATAGAATGCAATGGGTTGAAAGAGTCTAGAAGCGCAATCTTATAGCACTATATGGAAATAAAATTCTGCATATACATATACTTGGAGCCTAGAAGTTGAGATAATGGAGATATATATAACACGTGAGTAGGTAATGTCTTGAGTCAATTGTTATCAATTCACATTAGATTGCATTAATATACTATAAAGTTACGCAAGTGCTCTTAGGCTTTGGCTTCTATTATTTAATCTCATATCTTGAAAATATCATTTAACAGATAAGGGTTGCCATCCTTGAGAACTGTAATAAGCAAGCTAAATAGAGGACAGAACATGAAAAGAAAACTATATTAGTAATCAAAGTTATATTTCGATCCAAAAATATTGTTTTGTTTTTAACCATCTAATATTTAGGAGGTGATGATTAATACAAGAAAAGTCTAAATAATACTAGTAATTGTCATTGTTTGAATTTGACCTCAAGTTATCATGCGTTTTCTTTTATAATTAACTTCAATCATGCTTTAATCAATAATTATTGAAGATCACAATGTTTAAAAATAATAACAACACGTGTTACTAATGTTTTAAAATAGGAGTGGACGTCAAATCAAGGATATTAGATTTGATTATTGATTTACTTTCGAATTATTGAGTCATTGGTTAAATCGTGTGAAAATTAAGTTAAATCAAATATCTCGATTGAAAAGAACATCTATAACAAAATTATATAGTTATTAAACTATTGAATCAGATATATACAAAAATCACGACACTTACAAAATTTTAAAATTCTAAAATAGGTTTAATTGTAGTTTTGATTCTTCCATTTTTTTTTTAGTTTTGATCCCCTATTTTAAAATTCATGTTTTGGTCACTCGAACTTTTTTTAAGATTTTAGTCCCGTTTTAATTTAAGGTCAAAATTTGATGACATGACTATTGAATTAATGATGTGTCAATGCCACATTTTTATAATAATTCTAAATCATTATTATTGATATTTAATTATTGTAATTTATTTAGAAAATTAAAAATTTTGACTATTTAACATTTTAAAACTAAAATTTTGCAACACAAGGGATTCGATTCCTCAACGTTAGAGTTTCAAGACGAGTCCAGGCAACATTAGCATATAACATTTTATAAAACACGAGATTCAAACCCACAACGTTGGAGTTACAAAGTCCTTTACCACTCAATCACCAATTTCTATAATAAAGAAATTCAACATATATCAAGCAATCACATCAAATCAATAAGGATATTAAATCAAAATGATATTAGGTGGTTGAGTGAAAAATGATATTAGGTTATATTTGAATTAGGTTATTAGGTTATATTTTAAATCAAATCAGTAAATCAAATCAAATAAGTAAGGATATTAGGTTATATTTTAATTTTAATTTTTTAAAATTTATCAAAATGATGTTGTTTTGTCCGAGAAAAACAACTAGCATTTAAGCCACTCGTTCACCGTTGTTACCATTTTCCCCAGTTCTGGCCAGTTTCCACTAGTTCAATAACTTATATGATTCAACAAAATCAGACCAGGTCAATGACCCCTATGATTCTCGATTCATTGGATGAATTTTTAAAACACTACTTACAAGTGAGTAGTTGAATATTCCATGTATGTGAAATAGTCTAACATGGAAAATTAGTTAAGCTTTAATTTATATAAAGTTGCACTCAATAACCTCAATAAAGGAGTTAAAGAGGATAAATAATTATATGGATAACTGTGGTGGCCCCAAATCTTATGTCACTTGTCCATTCATACCCCCTCCCATGCCAATAAAATAGGCCGAGTTTCCAAGATTTGACATTTTAAATCATTCTCCATGTTGATTTTGAACTTTGCCAATTCAATATCATTTCAACATGCGTCTAATAGATCATCAAATAAAGACATAATATAATTTGAACTTGCTCATTGAAATATATACTAGTAAAAATATACGTGTTCCCTACATACCCGATTAATTTAATAATTATTTAATTGTGTAGTTAGAAATTATCGATAATTAGTGTGTTGAATGGTGTGTTTTGACATTGCTTGGTGTGAGGTAGTGTCGAAATTAATGTTGTTGGGAGTAGTTTAGATTTATTAATTTGAGGATAAATTATTAAATTTAGAATTATTATTAGAAATAATAGAAATATTAGAAAATAGAATTTGTTACTAATTAATTAGTTGTTATTTAAATAATTAAAATATTAAGATCGTTAGTAGAAAGATGACAGGGCAATGTGGTATTTTGATATAATAAGTGAGGATAGAAAAGGAAACCAATATTAAGGGTCATAAGGGTAGAAGTGACTATAAGAGAAAATAAGGATTAGAATTCTCATTAATTACGATCGTGAAAATAAGAAAGAAGAGAAGAAATAAGCAAAATTAGGGCTTGAAGGAGAACTCCATTAGAAAGGAAAGATAACTCGAATCCTAAGGTAAGGGTGGGTTCCAAATCTCAAAGGGATAGTATAATTATAGGTATGTAGGAAATTTGATTGTATGATTTTGTGTGGGTTTGTTTATGAATTGGTTTGTTTGTGTGTGTTGAACCTAATGATGAGCAGTGAATGCAATAGAAATTGGTGATTATTTTGTGTAGTGATTCTTTCATAAAATCCCAATCTAAAACTATAGGTAATGAAGGTTAGAACTTTAGGATTGAATTTGGTAGAATATCCTTAGGTCTTGTGTATGATCAATTGGGAATTTTTTTTAGATGAGGATTCGATGAATATATGATGTTAGGAACCCTTGATGAATATATGTTGTTAGGATCTTTAAATAATTATTATAGGCTGTTGATAATATTATAGAATCATAGGATTTCAAATTCTGAAACTGGAACTTTTTACGGATTCGAATTCGGAGGTCCGAAAGACCTCCAACAGTTGAAATTCACAGCAAGAAAAAAATACAGAAAAAACACTATTTTCGTGACTTGCGCCGACTCATGAATCTATGTGGGTCGGTGCATAACATCCAACAAGGATGAGAAGGGTTGTTCAACGGACTTGCGCCGACTCATGGTTTCTTTGCGTCGACTCATGATTTCTTTGCGTCGACTCATGATTGGCTTGCGTCGACTCAAAAGACAACAATTTTGACAAATGCTGTAACAACCATAACTTTTTAACCATAACTCCGTTGTAGACGTCGTTCGAATCGTTAGAAAGCTAATAAAACAAACTATAAGATAGAACTAGGTTTTTTTGGCATTAGATGATTTAATAATTATGTGAATTATGCAAAATGACATGTATATTTGTGATAGTTTGCGTATTAATTGGTGATCGTGTTGCGATGCGTTGTAGTTGTTGGTTTACAATAGGTGGCTGGAAACGGTAAGGCATTGATGATGGTTGAAATCAATGAATTGTATTGTTGAATTACATGTTTATGTCTCATGAACTCATGTTACATTATTGTTGTTGTTGTTGTTGGCTCAAATCCTAGATGGAGTGATTACGAGGGAGGAAAATACATTTATTCTCTTTGTTGATGGCTCTAATCCTAGATGGAGTGGATTAGTAGTTAGGTGAATCAATTGTTCACAAAAATGGTGACCCCGGTCCTAGATGGAGTGGATTCGGTGGAAATATCGGTACCGCATGCATTGTGTCTATGTTGAGTTGCATTCCATACTTGTTGTTGATGTTGATCGTGAATGTTATATTGTATAATTTATGACAGTTGTGTTGTGGTGATAAGATTACTTGAACACTGATAATTATGCATGATAGTTTCGTATATCTCTGATTATATTGTCTTTATATTGTTGTGATATCTCACCCCTTCTGTTGTTATGTTGCCTTTACATGGGTAACGTGCAGATACTCAGGAGTAGCTCGAGTAGCAGGAGTCGAAGAGGTTGCTCTTCTTTTTAGTTCGAGTCGACGTTACGCTCTGATACTTAACACTCGGGTTGGGGATAAACGCTTGTTTTGTTTATTTTACTTGGTTTGGCTTTTTGTTGATGATTCCTGATGGAGCATTTTAAACCGCGGAATAATTATTTGAAGTTGTTTGTTGGATTTGAAATATTTCTGCTATTTCAATGAAGTTGTTTAATTAAGACTAATTTATGTTTATTCCAAAAATGTGTTATGTATCTATTGAATGAGCTGTTGTGGTTTTTGAAGCATGTGACATCCTGATTTATGTTTGTTTGAATTTTTAAGTTTACTCTGATTTTGTATAATTATGCAACGGAGAAGTCAGGGTGTTACAACCTCTGTAAAGGAAGGGGGACTCAGAGGCCTTTGTATGTATATAACACATTTATGTAGTGGAGACTTTCTCCCGACTAAGAGAAGACATGACCGATGGTTTTTGAGGTTGTTTAAGGGACCAGCTCCGTGAGGTGAGAGGCCCTGTTGGTTGTCAATGTTGTTGGGTTGTAGGAAGTTGGTAAGTTTGATAATGTGTTATGGTTAGAGGGAGCGTAATTCTCTTTAAGTAGTGGAAAATATGTATGATTTAGATTCTCATTATCCTCTTGAGTTGTAATGTATTTATAGAGGTCTCTAGAACCTAGAGTTTCCTCAAAAAATGTCACTGTCCACTTAATTAAATGATAGGTAATATAAATTCCTATTTTTCATAGGTGAAATGAGTCATCAACGACTCTGGATTTGTCTTTAAGAAGATGAGAGGAGACTTTAAAAACTTTAGAGATTGAAATCTCTAATATTAAAGAGATAGAGACCTTTTGTACAATAGGCAATTAAATTGAAACTTGCAATTAACATGTTCAAACACTCTTGCAATGAATATTACGTCGAAAGTAAAGCCATATTTAATTTATTATGTAAAGTCAAATATAGTGGAGAAAGTTTCAAAGTTATAGGAATTATCAATTTATTGATGTTTGGAGAAAATTAAGTTAGCTATTCATAGCACAACAATTAATATAAATAGTTGATACATTGTAATGTTTTAATTATCCCATAATCATCCAAGAGTTTAATAGGCAATTGCTTCTCTTACTTTTATCTCTTATTTTAGTTGTCTTAATATTATTTTGTTACTTTGATATCCAACAGTGGTATCAGAGCTATTGGTGTAGGTTCATAATCCGCTGCGGTTCACGGTTATTATTCACACGTGTGATTGTATACTTTTACTGTGATTGTTAACGTATACCGAATTCATTCCGGTGTGCGATAAATATATAATACTGTTCACGCTACTTTATTCACGGTGAAATTGTGTTGTGATTCGATTGCTAATTGTTTGGTGTAAAACCATGACAGCAAAATTTGAGATTGAGAAGTTCAATGGGAGTAATTTCTCCTTGTGGAAACTGAAGATAAAAGCAATCATGAGGAAGGATAATTGTTTAGCAGCAATTGAAGATAGAGCTGAGGAATATCGGCGAAAAGTGGAATGAGATGGATATGCGTTTGCCAATTTGCATAATTGGGATTTAGTTTGTCTAGCGTTCTTGAAAAGAAAGCGCAAAGGAGATATGGATGTCCTCATCAAATTATCGAGGTCAAGTCACTACACAACCGCATTTTCTTAAAGAAGACTCTATACTCCGAATGGTGAATCCATCATGACAAATCACATCAACACTCTAAATACAATGTTTGTTCAACTTACATCGGAAAATTTTAGCATAGTAGAAAATGAGCGTGCGAGAACTTCTACTTGAGCTTACCATTCATATGATCCACTTGTTGTTAACTTAACAAATAATAATGTTCTGCACCGTCTATACTTTGATGATGTTGCGGAGCTATTCTTGAGGAAGAGTCGGTATATAAATAAGGAAGACCGTCGAAAACTCAAAACAAATAGAAGCTTTGACAATGGCAGTCGGATCGATTGAGCAATGACCCTAGTGGGAGCCAAAATCATGGTAGATCAAAATCTCGATAAGATGAATGTGAGATGCTACAATTGTGGCAAGAAATGGCGCGAAAAAGGATTGTTGGTTTAAGAACGGTGAGAAGTCTTGAGGCAAGTTCATCTCGGGGATGTGCCAATACCTCACGATGATGGAGAGATTCTATATAGTGGAGCAACAAATGGTTCCAGGGTAGTAAATGCTCACGACGTTTGGATAATTGATTCGGGAGCAACATGGCACATGACTCCTCGAGATTGGTTTACATATCAACCTATCTCGGAAGGATCGGTGTTCATGAAATGATTACGCCTTAGAAATTCTTTGGTGTGGTCTTGTCAAAATAAAAATATATGATGGTACAGTTCGCCTGATTCAAGAGGTATGACATGTGAAAGGGTTGAAGAAGAATTTATTGTCTATTGGACAATTAGATGACCTCGGGTGCAAGACCCATATTGAAGGTGGGATCTTGAAGGTGGTGAGAGGTGCTCTAGTAATGATGAAGGCAAAAAAGCTATCTGCAAATTTATACATTCTTATGGGAGAGACGTTGCTAGAGGGTGATGTGTCAGTTGCATCAACTAGTCAAGAAAACTCAACGACAATGTGGCATGCATGAATTAGGCCATATGTCGAGCGAGGCTTGATTTTTGCGAGCGTAATCTCATACCTGAGCTCAAAACGGTAAATTTACCTTTTTGTGAGCACTGTGTGATAAGCAAGCAACATAGATTAAAGTTTGCTAAGTCAAATTCTAGAAGCAATCATATACTGGACTTGATTCATTCTGATGTGTGGGAGTCACCGGAAATATCCACAGGAGGAGCAAAATATTTTGTATCATTCATTGATGACTACTCCGGCGATTGTGGGTGTGCCGATCAAAAGTCGAGATGTGTATCAATATTCAAGGAGTTCAAAGCACTAGTGGAACTTGAAACTGGTAAAAAGATAAAATGCTTGAGGACAGACAATGGAGGACAATATATAGACGGTGATTTTTTGAAATTTTGCAAGCAAGGTGGTATTAAGAGACAATTTACTTTTGCTCATACACCTCAACAGAATGGGGTAGCGAGGAAGATGAATAGAACTCTCCTAGAGGACTAGAGCTATGTTCGAGCTGCAGGACTAGCCAAGTCATACGGGGCGAAGCGTGGCAGCTGTTACTTCATAAACCGATCACCATCAATGCGATTGGTTTAAAACACCGAGATGAAATGTGGAATAAAAAGCCGGGAAATTATTCTTCTCTACATGTGTTTGGTTGTCTGTATGCGTGATGTACAACTCCCGAAGAACCAAAATTTGGATCCTAAATCCAGAAAATGCATATTCTTGGGCTATCTTGACGGTGTTAAGGGGTATCGTGCAGGGATCCGCCCACAAGATTATTGTCGTGAGGGATGTCATATTTGCGAAAGCGAACTGCAAAGTGAGCGGAAAATGACGAGCACGCTAAAGATGTTACTACTATTCATATAGATGGAAAGTCTAGAGAAAAAGATTCTTTTGAAGCATAATGGAACCGGATCACGGTACAAGAACCGAAGCCGATGATGTTCAAGCTAGGCGAACATCCGCGTCAGATAAAAACCATCATGGCAATCATAGTATGTGATGGCTAGTCATGATGCATATTGTCTTCTATCGGAAGATGAAGACCATCGACCTTTCATGAGGCTAAATGGTTGAGATACTTCTACGTGGATGGCGGCAAGGCGGGAGAGATTGAAGCCTTACATAGGAACAACACTTGGAACTTGTTGAACTTCCCAAGGTGAAGCCATTGGAAACAAATGGGTGTTCAAAATTAAGAGATGGCAATCAGTGGAGCGATATAGGTAAAATTGGTGGTCAAAGGATATGCTCAGAAAAGGCATTGATTTCAATGAGATATTTTCTCGATGGTAAGACTTACTACTATCGAGTAGTTCTTGCAATGTGTGCGCATTTGATTTACATCTTGAGCGATTAGATGTGACGCATTTCTTCATGGAGAACTTGAAGAGGAAATATATATGCTCCAACCCGGAAGGGTTTGAAGAAAAAACTTGGTTTGAGTTGACCAAATCTACATGACGGTTTAAAGTAGGCGCCCAAGTGTTGGTACAAGAGATTTGATTCCTTCATCATGAGCCTTGGATACAACGGTGAGTTTAGATTATTGTCGTATTACAAAGGTTGATAATGATGATTTCATTATTTTGTTGTTGTATGTGGACGACATGTTGGTGGTAGGCCCCAATAAAGATCGAATCCAAGAATTGAAGGCCAATTGGCTAGGGGAGTTTGATATGAAGGATTTGGGACCCTGAAACAAAGATTTTAGGGATGCAAATTCACCGAGACAGAAAAGATAGGAAGATTTGGCTCTCTCGGAAGAATTATCTTGAGAAAGTCTTGAGGCAGCTTCAACATGCAAGGCTGTAAGCCAATCTACCCACTTCTTATCAATTGCTAGCTATCCTCAAGTATGTGTCCTAGCGGTGAAGCGGAGAGGAAGGAGATGTCTCGATACCGTATGCATCAGCGATGGGAAGTCTTATATGCGCTATGATTTGTACTAGACGAACATTGCTCAGTAGTTGGAATGATCGATCGGTTCATGGCGGATCCGGTAAAACATTGGAATGTTGTGAAGAGATCACGAGATATGTTAAAGGGACCTCGGATGTTGCATTATGTTTTGGAGGATCGGAGTTTGTTGTCAAAGGATCGTTGATTCGGACTATCAGGTGATCTTGACAAAAGAAAATCTACTACCCGCCATATGTGTTTACACTAGCGGAGGAGGCGGTAACAGTTATCTAAGCTACAAGCTGTAAGTAGCTTTATCTACCATGACGAGAATATGGGCAGCTACCCAAGCATGCAAGGAAGTTATCTGGATTCAAAGGTTATTGGAAGAACTCGAGCACAAGCAATGAGAAGATTATTGTGTATGTGGCGGTCAGTGCCTTGCATATTGCGAAATCCACCTTTCATTCAAGGACTAAACACATAGGAGTACAATATCATTTTGTTCAGTAGTAGAGGAAGGGAGGCGTGGATATGTAGAAGATTCACACTAAAGATAA
>CM038793.1:307902941-308146951 GCA_021764765.1 Vicia sativa
TCATGGAAAGATGTAAGTGATGTTTTGAAGAATGTTATTGAAAGTGTTTTTTGAAAGTGAAGTTACTTATGAAAAGTTTTGAAAAGAGCAGGGACTTGAAAGTTTGAAAAAATCACCTTTAAAGGTGTTTTGAAAAATACCCAAAGTTAGTTTTATTTTCGATCAAAATATAATCGGATGAAAGTTTTTTAAAAGTGCACCTTTATCTCGAAATAGACATATTAATTGTGGAGTGTACAAAATCACCTCAAAATGAGGAGTTTGATTGGGTTTTTTGGTAAGGTTTGAAAAAAATATGAAGAAAACAAAAGTTTAATAAAATGGTCCCAGGCTACCGAACAGGGACCATTGGGCAGAAATGGGAGAGTTTTAAGAGTGAGGTCGGCTTTTGAGAGGCGGTGATCGTCCATTAACATGCAATTCGGTTAAATATATTATAAACTCTTATTGCAATTAGAAAACATCATGAACTCAGTCTTCGTCTTCCTGATCCTTGACTGACCATGGATTTGTTAATGAAAGCAGTAGTGTAACTTCAAACTTACGCAATTTTAACAGGAATATGATGGCCAGTGGTTAATTCCATTTATTTTCCGGTTAAACATGATTAAATTTCTAGAAACAATAGTGAAGAACCACTAAAAGTGAAAAAATCTGGTGAAATCGTGTATGGTTGATGAATTATTCGTTGATTGAGGTTAATGATAGTGGATGGTGCGAGAAACAAGCGGTACATGTCTGATTGAGCCCGACTTTGTAGGATTTTGTATCCAAATGTGCGGATAGCGAGTGCATGCAAACTTTTATTTTATCATTAAGGGAAGGTAAAATATGAGAAAAAAGACCCGTTAGATTACGAGTTCGGGAGAATGGTTATGAAAAGGAAGGTATTAGCACCCTTTCCATCCATGATTATCTGAGGCTCTTGGTTGCTCTAGATCACTTTTAAAAATTGCTACACGTGTTTGACAAAAATGTTTTGAAAGAGGCATTTCGCTTTGACTGTAATGACTTCGAGTAAGATATATACAAGTGTTCGGAAGCTCTTTTGTTTTGAAAAGAATTTGAACTTTGAAAAAAGTGTGGTGTAAAAGCATTTGATAAAGACAACTAAAAACTTATTTTACCTCAATTGGTGGATTTGTTGTACTTCTACATTCCTTTAGAATAGCGTAGCCATACCATTAGTTAGTAGGTAGCTCGATTCGTTGGATGTAAGCGGGACATTCGAAGGGACATCGGATGGTCGTGAAGGCTTTGTAGGAAGTATCTGTACATTCGAAGGGTATCATCATTTTCGTGGCGACGATGAAATTCGAAGATCGTATTCGGGGCGACATGGTCATTCTCATGATCTTTGTATCGAAGGGACTATGATGATTTGTTTTGAAACAGCGGTGCTAGAATACCTCTACGTTAGAGGGACATGACCATTTGAATCGAAGGCATCGAGAAAATTACCTAAAGGGTCGTGTGTGAAAGAGGTGTGTCGATTTGAATATGTTATCTTGAAAATTAGTGGGTATATTCATTATTATCTTGCCATACACGCTAGTTACTAGCAATTTATAGGGTGCGGAAATTAAAATACGGAATGTAAAGTGCGGAAAAGAGTAAATCTACTGCTATTACAAGGCTTTGGAGCGAGATACATAATTTAAAATCACGGAAAATAAAATCCTAAATTAAACTATCCCATCATATACAATTACATTATTGGTAAATAAAGCGATAAAGAAAGCGTCGAATCGGAAAAAGCACATGAACGAAGAAATCGAGAAAATATGATGAAATCGAAATAAGAAAATGTTAGAAAAATGGAAATTTTAAATTGGAAAAATTATTATGCTGGAAATAAGATAAATAAGTTAAAATAATTTTTGGGATTTTTTAGATGCAATTTACTAATTAAAATTAATTAACAATGATTTAAATGCTAAATTATAAATAAAAATAAATATGCATGCAAAATATGTTTTTAATTTATTAAATTAAATAAAATTTTAGAAAATAAAATAAAAGGAAAATAATTTTTGTGAATTTTTAATGCGAAAATAAAAAATATGAAAATAATTAAAATAACATACAAAATATTAAATAAATTAGAAAAATAGAAAATGGTTAGAAAATATGAAAGTTTGGAAAAAGAGAGGCAGGTCATTGATTCGAAACGAGAGGACCTTTGGAGCATCTTTCGATCCCAGCGCCTAACCTGAGACCAGCGTGTACTTTGGTGTTTGGAAAAGTGAGATTTTTTGAATATAGCGCTCGCGTGTCATGGATTGGTTTGAAAAACAAGTCGCGTGGACTCGTCAGCATGGATGAGCAGTCGGAAGGCTCCATTGCCGCTTGCCTCGGGTCCAGGAATGGTCAGCCACAGACTACCCCAACTCGTTAAGTCTTCTGATGAAACAAAATCATAAAACCCGCAAAATAGCAGCGAATAAAGGAAAAGACGTCACTAAATCGGGACATACAGTCCATTGATGGCATTAGTTTGGTGAGATGGCTACGGTAGGTTCAACTCCTGATCCAAAAACCTATGATGGCATTATCACGAGTTTTGGCGATTCGGTCGATGATAACGATGGCGGATCAAACCTATGGTCATGAACATTGAAGCATTATAATCAATTAAAACGGATATTAAAAATGCAAATCAAGAAAATTTGGAATATGTATGCATGTCACGGGGCGGATGCTTGCTTTGATCCATACTGATGATATATTCTTACTCACTACACGAGCACGTTTGGATGGTTGGAAGTGGTGAAATGGTTGCAATTTGAAATTCAATTTTCAAATTCTTGAAAAAAATTGCAAGGTAAGGGTTATACTTGGGCTGGGTTTCCTCCTATTCTTTGGCTGCATTGCTGAAGTATTTATAGAGGGTTTGGAAGAAAAAACAAGGAAAAAGATTGGAGATTGAATGTTATTGAATTCTTTCAAATAAAATCAAATTTTGAAGAAATTTGATTTTTCCCATCAATAATAATAATGATCATGCAGAATTAGCAGAGTGTATTGAACTTTCTTGGACATTAAGAGATATAAATCCACTCTTTTGGAAAAAAAACTTAATTTTCATATTTTACATAATTTATTTTTGAATTAAATGTTATAAAATTCAAATATAAATCAAAAAATAGAAAATTACCAATGCCAACATTTATAGGTCAAGAATATTGTCATGAACAAGTTTGGATCAAAGATTATAGGCATTTGGAAAATTGCAATTTGACAAAATGTCCTTTTCTTGATTGTCCAAAATTGTGACTTGTGAATAGTATCTTCAATTTTCCACATTTTGAGTGTTCTTGGACTTTTGGAAAGCTCTAAGGTCCTATAAACAACCTTTTGGTCTCATCTCAATTGGAGTTTCCATGCTCAATATATCCTCAAAACAAAATGTTGACTTTTGTTGACTTTGAAAATGACACACCGTAATGTTTTGAGCTATACCTCTCAAATGAAGCATTTTTGGACATTCTTGTGAGACATGAAGTTGTAGAGAATTGAATTTCCTTCAAAACAAGATTGGTGGAAAAATTTACGAGAAAGTATGAGAAAGTTATGATCGATCAGTTAGATTGACTTTTCACCTAGAAACCACAATTTAGAAAGTTTGACTTTTGAGCAAATCTTGAGTTTTCTTGATGAATCATGATCAACCTTGATCAAATGATGAATGTAACTTCAAAAATGAGGATGTTGACCAAAAATTATGAAGTTTGTTGTATGTTGACCACAGTTGACTTTTGTCAATCGTGATTTCGACCATCGGCGATTATGCGAGGAAACTTGACTTGTGAGGCTTGAAACTTGACATGAAGAATCTTTGAAGCATATGAGGAGCATGAGGCCATTGGAGATGTTGGAAGTTCATCTTGACTTGAGATATCAAACCTAGTTTGGGTTGATTGTCTAGGAAGAGTTTGTACGATCGACTCTTGAGAATCCTTGAGTAGGGATGTATGAAATCTCTTGAGTAGATGGAGGCAAATTTTGGGGTATGACGACTGCCTGTTCAATCTTCTTGTACTGGAGGGTTAGATTGACACGCTTGTCTTTGTGACTGGAGGTGAAGATGATTGAACACTCATCACACAATTTGCACTCATTGGTGGATGATGCGGGAATGGGCTTCTGGATGCCATTTGGAGAAAATTGGATACTTTCGAAAGATGATGCATCTGCTAGACTCGAGAATATCGATGGAGAATTGGCGGAGATGGGCTTAAGATGCCATGCAGGAAGATCGTCTTTGGGGAGTGAAAGCGTCGTTAGGTTACGTGAGCGTTTACGGAAGGAGCATGAAGATGGGCTTAAGATGCCATCTAGAGGAAGTCATACGTTAGACTTCGTGTTCATTTTTTGAATAAGTTATTGGTTTGTATTGATTTTTAACCATATATCACGACATTACGAAAGTGAAGCCTTGTTGATAAGTAATCGGAGATGGGCTTAAGATGCATCGAAGCCCAAGCAGTCGTCTGTTGAACTACATAGTTCTTTGTTGATAATAGGAAGGATCGAGAATAAATCTTCGTGCTGAATTACTACGGGAGATAGTAGTTGGCAAAAATGTGGATAGCTTCACTGTTGTGCATGGTGTTGATCCATTGCACTGTATCGGAGGATAACGAGGTGGTCTTCGGATAGTTTTCGAATCGGTTGGGGCTTAATCTGGACGATGTCAGGACAACCAAGGAGGTCTTTAGTATAGTTTTCCGTCGATTCGGGGCTTAATCTGGACCCGATCGTGGGAGGAATGACCAAAGGCGGTCTGGATAGTTTTCCGTCGATTGGGGCTTAATCACGGACTGTTTGCGTCGGAAGTGGTATTTTGTTTGGAGAAAACAAGAGAAACTTTGATAGAATATTGTTAGTCTTATGCAAAGTATGATGCATGGCGGTGTATATGAATGATATATGCATGAATTATGACTTTATGAGTAATGTATGAATGAATCTTGTGGTATTTCAAAACATATCCATCTTGAAGAAGATGTGGATATTACATTTGAGGATTCGACTTACAGCAGGGGCCGGGTAGGTGGAAGTCCACGCTTTGAAGGAGAAGAAAGAAACCTGGATTCCTCCGATGCTTATCGACCAAGTCTTGGGCCTAGATATTGTTGGGGAAGGTAGAGATTTTGAGAAGCTCGTTGTTGGAATCTCATAGACCTTGAAGAGAGTGCGGGCGATCTGTTGGGGACCTTGTATGTAGATCTGCGAGGAAATTTAGGCGCTCTCAGGGATTCTAGGTGAGATCTCGTGGAGAGCATTTGATAGTTCTTTGGGAGGCCGAGTTGGAAGAGTCGGGATCCCATTGTAATCTCTGGTGGGGAATGAAGATGTAGGTTCCTCAGATGCCTTTATCGACCAAGTCTTGGGTGCGGATCTGCTGTGAGGAAAAGGACGGTGAGAGATACCGTGGGGATAGATACCTTATTTGGGGGTGAGGTGTTCTTGCTTGGCCCGATGTAACATTACTTAGTCGAGTGGAATTGCTGACTCGTGGATTCCTTTTACTCTGCGGGGAAGTTGTGTTGTGGTGACACCTTTGCGGGGATCATGCTACGTGGAATGCTTTGGTGACTTTAGGTAGTCGTCCCGATTCTTGGAGCTGTAGTAAGTACTTTGTATGTTCACTTTTAGTATGTTTGTGATTAGATTCTTATTGTCAAATCATATAATCATTCAAAACAAGCGTTGGACTTATTACAAATAACAACGAAATTGTAAAGAAGTTTGCGTTTATTTGAAAGGTGGCGTATGGCCAAGTAGTTTGTACACAAGAAGGTAAAAGCTATCGGAAACAATCTCGTTAAGTTCCAACTATGCTAGTACTCATATATTTCGACTATCTCTCTCTCGCTTTGTCGGTAGAAAGTGAGTAGGCGATCTTAGCCATTTGAATCTTGAATCTTGATAGTAGTGCAGGCGGGTGATCGGAAGAGACATAGTCGTGCAGCTTAAATCCTAATTTTGCCTAGACCGCCCTTTCGGGTTTCGATCTCTGGGATACCCTTTTGCCCAAGCCGCTTTTCAGGTTTTCGACTTGGGTGTACATGTTTTGTATATATCCTTTATTTTTTAGAACCTTTTGGTTCGTCGGGATACCATATTTTGCCTAGGTCGATCGACCTAGCGGGTCTCTTTATCGTAGTATTTTTGACTATGTGCGTTCAGGTGTGGGAAGTCTTCACCATCCATGGTGCTAAGTATCATAGCTCCATGGAAAATACATCTTGACTACAAATGGTCCCTCGTGGGTGGGAGTCCATTTGCCCCAGGATCACCTTGTGGAAGAATGATGCGCTTGACTACTAGATCACCGACTTGGTAGACTCGGTGCTTGACTTTCTTGTTAAATGCTACGATCATTCGTTTACGATAAATCATCCATGGCGGATGGGCCGATCGTTCTCATCAATCAAATTGATGCAGTCGGCGGGTGCGGACGATCGTCTTCGCTAACTACTGCTTCTGGAGGACTACGGTTGAGGTATCCGAACCTCGATTGGTAGGGCGGCTTCCATACCGTATCAAGAGAGAATGGGGTTGCCCTGTTGATGTTCGTGTTGTAGCGATAACCATGAAGAGCAAATGGTAACATTTCATGCCAATCTTTGTAAGTCATCGTCTTACGTATAATCTTCTTAATGTTCTTATTGGCGGCTTCCATAGCCGTTCATCTTAAGCCGATATGGAGAAGAATTGTGATGCTTGATCTTGAGCTGCGTCACGAGTTCGGTGATCATCTTATTGTTGAGATTGGAACCGTTATCGTGATAATCCTTCGAGAGTGTCATGCAAGCGGATAAGATTATGTTTGATGAATCGAGCCATAACATTCTTGGTAACGAGATGCATACGGTACTACCCACTTGGTAAAGTAATCAATTGCCACAAGGATGAAGCGATGTCCATTGGAAGGCATGGGCATTTCTCCAATCATGTCAATGCCATATTGCAAAGGCCAAGGAGAAGTTAAAACATTCGAGTGCGGAGGTACGTGTACTTTATGCCATCGGCACTTGTGACAAGATCGAGCATAAGCGGTGACAATTAGCTTCCATGGTGGACCAATAGTACTGTTCTCAAAATCTTCTTAGCCATGGTGTGTCCTGGAGTGGGTACCAAATTAAGCAGCCGTGTAACTCTTCCATGATCGCATTCTTTGTTTTACATGCAGTAGATAGCACAAGTCGTGGTTGCGCTTGTATAAGATGTCGTTCTTTGAGAAAAGAATTTGGATCGAATCTTCTCATGAACTTATCATTGTGGATGCCCTGCGGATATTCTGAGTCTCAAGATATCTCTTCACATCGTAGTACCAAGGTTTCTCTTACTGCGTCGAGCTCACAACAATCTGTTGGTTCGTCGAACTTCTCATGATGATCACGGGGAGCCTCGTTGTCCCATCGACCTTGAACATAGGCGACATAGTAGCCGATGCGCGCGCCAGTGATTCTCTTCTCGTGGAATGTGATTGAAAGTGATCTCTTGAGTATGGGATCAACTCGAACATGCTCTCGTCTGGAATAAGATTCGGATGCTTCGTATCGCTCGCCCTTGTCGGTCATCAAGGCGGGTCTCCATACACTTGTAAGAACTTGATTCTTAAGTCGATAGCGACTTTAAGACCCATGATGCTTGTACTCGGCCATGTTGTTAGTGCAAGCTGAAACCATCTGGCGGTGAAAGGCGTGTGTCACTTTGTGGGGATGTAATGATGGCGCCAATGCCATTGCCAAGTGCGTTTGAGGCTCCATCCAAAGACCATAGTCCATCGGGATCTGGTTCGGGTCCTTCGTGCGGGCACAGTTCTTCCTGATCGTAACTAGTAGAACATCTTAAATGGAAATTGATGCATAGGCGATAGTCATCTGACGATGAGCCAAATGATCGCTACTACACTTCCTTTGATCGCTTTACGAAGTGTCTTGGATGTCATATTCGGTCAAGATCATTTGCCATCTTGCTATTCTTAGGAGAGCTGGTTTCTCAAAGATGTATTTTATCGGATCCATCTTGAAATCACAAGGTAGTGTGAGTCAACATATCTTTGTCTTAGTCGTGACGACCAAAGCGTTGCAAGTTTTCTCAATTGTGAGTATCTTGTTTCACGATCGGTAAACTTTTACTAAGGTAGTATATTGCATGCTCTTTTGACGAGACTCGTCATGTTGCCCCACCACACCCCATTGAGTTCTCTAACATCGAGTACATGATAAGAGGTCTTCCTTGGCGGGAGGCATCGGGATAGGAGGATTACATAGGTACTCCTTGATTTTGTCAAAAGCGATCAGCAATCGTCGTTCCATTCCTACTTGATCCTTTTTAGTAACTTGAAGATTGGCTCACAGTAGCGATTAAGTGTCAATGATGCGGCAATGTAGTTGATCGGCCCGAAAACCTCGACCTCCTTCTGCGTGCGGGGCTGGCATCTCTTGAATAGCTTTAACCTTGGCGGTCAACCTCAATACCTCTTCCACGACTACAAACCCTAGGAGTTTTGGATCGACTCAAAGGTGCACTTGTTAGGATTGAGTCTCGATCTGTACTTCTTGATACATCAAATAATTTGCAAATGATCAAGATGTTCTTCTTGATGCGTGATCGAGCTATCATGTCGTCGGCGTAGACCTATCTCGTGATGAATCATGTCATGAAATAATGTCACCATAGCACTGATAAGTGGCGCCTCGTTCTTCGATCCGGCATAACCTTATGTGAAAGTGCTGTGTAACAAAAGTAGTCTTCTCCATGTCTTGGAGCCATTTTGATCGATTATGTAGGAGAAACCATCCATGAAGAGAAAACCTTGTCTTTGGCGGTGTTGTCGACGAACATCAATATGAGGAAGTGGAAATCGTCTTTCGGACTTGCTTTGTTTAGATCTACGTAATCCACACACATTCGTACCTTGCCATCCTTCTTAGATACGGGTACCACATTGCAACCTTTGAGGATAAGGTGTGACTAAGAAACCCGTTGAGCTTCATAACTTGACTTTGATTTTCTCGACATCTCGGGCCTTGTCAGCCAGACATACATTTCTTCAGGAGAAAACCTTCTTTGTCGGCAATCGGTGTACCACAATATCAATGTCTAAACCGGCGTCTTCGTATGACCAAGCAAAACCTCAACATAGTCTAGTATCTGAATCAACCTTTCTTTAACATTCTCAAGACCGCTCCTATCTTGATCTCTTTTACATCTTCGTCGGTACCAATTCACAACCTCGACTTGCTCTTCGTGTGGCTGTATAACTCGCTCTTCTTCTTTGCCGATCGGTAAGTTCTCCTGGCACTTCACAATCTCCCTCACTTTCGTCTTGGCTTGGTAGATCGGATTATCGAAGTCATATTTAGCAGCATAGCGGTTATGCGAGATTCGGAGTGATTCTGCGGTGTATCACGTGGGTGTGTGTAAACACATAGCTTTTGAAGGGGTGATAAAGTAAAAAAAAACAATCAATTGAATGCAAAAGTCAACGATTTATTGAATGAAAATCATAACGACAGATAATAACCCTCATGAAGCGAGCCATGATGCCGAGGCAAGGCACTAGGCTTTCAAAGCTTATTGTTCAAAACATAAAGAAATACAAAAAACAAAACAAAGCAATTACTCACTAAAGGAGATTGGCATAGCGTCTTGATCTTCAATTCTTGAGCCCGTGATCTGGGTTGGGAAGATCCACTTGGCGATGTTGAAGCGTTGTCGTGTCTTCATAGCATGGATTCCACTCTGGCGTCACGGAAGGAAGTTGGCGGCACGTTCGGCGTATCATCTTGACCTTTGATGGTGAAGCCTAAACGGTCTTGTCAAATTTGAAAGGAAGAGGGGCGACCCCAAATAGAACTACCTTCTTGACGGCTTGGCGTCTTTCGGTGAGCCATCCTGGCGGAGCTTGTGTAACTTTCGGGAGTGGCGGGAAGTCGGCATGCATGACTGGACATTGTTTCAAAAGCAGCGGGAGTCTCAAAGAATTCACCTTCCATCTCGAGGAGCATTGCGAGATGGTGACCATATACTCTTCTTCCGCATGTGACAACTTTCCTTTCACCGGTACTTGATTTACGATGTAAGGTAGAATGGCTTTGCCCATATATCGAGGCGTCAAGTAAGCAAGAGTAAGTTGGGCGGATGTCCATGACAAAAGTGGAATCAAAAGTGCGAGGCAAACTTTAGCGAGAATAGCTCTCAAGCACCGTTCGCTTAGAACCATCAAAAGCTCTCACGATTATGTCACTGGGTCTCGAGCAAACCCTCGACATCAAGTCGATCAAAGCGATCTTCGGAAGGATATTCGGAGGCGAGCCGGTGTCAGCAAAACATGAGACGGTAGTACCCTTGCATTTATGAGAGATGTGTAAGGCTTTGTTATGTTTCTTTCGTGAGAATCAAATCGACATCGGAGAAGCCTAGGCCGTTGTTGGCGGCTAGCAATACAAACTTAGGCGTCGGTGGTAGTGTCTTGCGGAACATGAGCATTCTTGAAACTTCACCAAGGCATTAGCATGAGCCTCGAGCACAAGCGAGCAAGCATGGAATTTTGGATGGTCTGTCCCAGCTATTCCACAACATTGTAGTCACTTTTCTTGATAATCTTGAATTTCCTCCATTTTCGTTTGGAGTGTCTTGATAACTTCCTTTGGTATACGGTTGAGCGGGATGAGCCCTTTGGTTCTTTCCCTCTAGCTTGGGAATGAGTTGAATAAATTTGGAATCGTTGGAGTCGCAGTGTCTTTTGGAGGAGAGATATTGAGAGAATACCCTTCCGGTTAGTCGCTTCTTGGATCCGGTGATGTTGTCAATGTCGGAATGGTAGCTTCATTGTAAGATCCTTGATAGTCGGAGGGTCTTGCTTGCGCCATGATAGTAAACATCGACTCCATAATTCCAAGGATAGCCTTGTCGGAGGAATATGGGCGGTCTTGGAGAAGTAATGATGAGGGTGCCACTGAGCCGAGAATCGTGAGAGGAAATTCTTATTGTGTTAACATCGGCATAGTCTTACGGAAATCGTCACCCCATCAGTCGCCTTAATATCTTCAATAGGAATCTTATAACTATCGGGGACGGTGTATTTCACCATGTAATCATACTTTCACTTGGCGCCCCAAGGTATCCCACACGGATGATGCAGTTTCGTTCGCATTGTCAATCTTCAACTTAGACATTTCTTCACGACACGCACGGTGGTTTCGAAATAGTATCTCACGGTTGTCCATCATACCTTTGAACCGTCTTCTCAACCAAGCACAACCATCGGTGCGAGATGGGCACCAACGACTCTGGGCATCACGGATTGACCGCTGCAACAAATTCTTCTTAATCATCGGAGGAATGGTCAAGTCATCTATGTTGAAAACATAAGTATCGTCACCAGCATTGGAACCCTTGTCATGGTTAGGCATAGGCGTTGATCACATTGGTCTCAACGGGAGGGTCAACTCAATGCCTTGCTTGATCATATCACGAATCTTGTTCTTGAGCCCAACAATCATCGATGTTATGTCCGGCTATTAGAGTGGTAAGCACACTTAGCATTTGGATTGTACCGGAGAGGAGGTGTTGACATTACGAGGAGGATCCCTCAAGGTTATCGACTCTGTTCAACATGTGTTGCAAGGCTTGCGACAAAGGCATGTTGATCTTAAATATCTTCGTGCACGTTAAGCTCGCGCGTTGTCTCGGCGAGGTTGTCTTGATGCGAGTTGGAGATCACGCGCCCCAGATTGAGCACGGTCTTGGCTCGGCTTTTACGGCCATACGGCATTGGCTTCTTTCTTACCACCAAAGACTTCTTAGCGTTTGAAGATGTCTCTGTTGAATCTTTCCACTCTTGATACGGCAATCGCTGCTTTGTCAATATCATTTCGGTGAATCCGGTGAAGAATTTCAATCGGATGATTGAAGAATGGGCTGTCGGTGTTCCCATGAACATATCAACCAACTCCCTATTGGACAAGGGTGGTTGAACTCACACTGCTAGATCTCTCCACTTGAGCATACTCCTTGAACTTCTCATCACGACCCATAGACATGATTTGTAGTTGCATGCGGTGGGTGTCAATTCGACATTGTACTCATCATCAGAAAGCATCGGCTAAGTCACTCCAAGTACGGATACGGTCATTCTCTGGTGATAGTACCATTCCAAGCGAGTTAGGACAAACTCTCTTGAAAATAGTGCATCCTGACTTTACATCATCGGTGTGGGATTGATCTTCGGACATAGGACTTCAAATGCGACTTAGGGCAAGACATGCCATCATACTTAGCAAAAGTAGGAACTTTGAACTTGGGAGGAATCCTGACACGAGAGCGAGACTCGGATCATCAAAATTGCCGAACATCTTCAAGTTTTCCACAACATTTGAGCGGTCTTGAGTTGCTTGTACTTGTCATCTTCCTCAGTCTTGGCCATTATCATAGTCTTTTTCGGGCTCATCTTGGCTGCCTTCGTCATCACCCTTGTTACTTTGCTCGTCTTCCTTCTTGAAACTTCCTTCTGAGAGCTCAATACGGCTGACCACCTTAGGACCACCTTTGTAGCGTCGCCCATGTTGAGGAGACCAACAACTTCTTCTTCTTGTTGATGAGCTTCTTGGATCTTCTTGGCCTTGGACCAAGTGGTGAACATCTCTGGCCAGGCATTACGAGCTTGGAGATCTTTGTGATCTGTTCAAGAGCCATTTACGCTAAAATAAATAGCGAGCAAATGAGAAAACCGATCTCAATGTACAGTGATGCAATGTTATGCTATGATATGCGATGTTTATGCGAATGCAATGCAATGTTTTCAAGGACCTTAGAGATTTAAATTTGTTAAACAAGCAATGAACAAACATTTATTAGTACTCTTTTCATTATTCTTTTTCTTTTTAAGTACAAGAGATAGTTCAAAACAATAAAAGAAAACATAAACATCCTAAAGCTCTAAGTCTCCCATGGGCGCTTCCTCTTGGTGCCGATGTAGGCATTGATGCTTCGCTCCTCGTGAAGTAGCTTGGTCAACTCTAACACTTTCTTCTCGCTTGCATAGCATTGAGCTTCAAAGGTATCCCTCTCTTCCTTGAGCTGAATCCAGGATCTCTTCAAGTCTTCAAAATCAGTAGGCATGTCAGGATGGAGAACAACATAGGTTACGTCACCTATAGCAGGTTCCATAATTCTTGGTAAAGCAGTGTGAATGGCATCATGAGGTTTGAGCTCGAGCTCGCACCCATTTGAGGTAAGGTTCCCAAGGAATGGAGTTGGTGCCCCAAAGTCTTGGTATCGGTATTCTTTACCATGCCAGCGTGTATGAACCTTAAATCGGTAATGCGGAGATCGTGGTTGTAGTCGAACACAATATCTTGGAGAAGCATATCATGTGGACCATCTCTTGAGCAAAACCAAGCGACGTAGAGCTAGAGAAGGGTTGTAAGTAATACCTCCCTTATACCAAGGAGTGGTACATTAGAATTCTCCACCTTTCAATGAATGTGAAGTCCTTTTGAGAGAAAAGATTCCAGCGGATGTCGAATGAGAGAGTGACATTAACCTTTGAGACCATCTCGACCTTTGTTCATTCTTCAACGATGGAGGAAGGTGCGAAATAAACCACCTTGAAAAACACATGAGAGTTCCTTGTCGCTTGGTAGTACAGTGTGGAAGAATGCGGGATGTCTCAAGCAAAGTAGGCACTAGATTGCGGGTGAGAACAACTTGATGGCATTGATATCGATGGCGATCCGAGGTTAGGAAATAGAACCAAACCATAAATTAGCAAGGCCACAATATTTTCAAATGCATGGAAACTCATAACTTTGAGGAATTCTCGGGCTTTCTTAACCGGGAACTTAAAGTAAACCCTTAACTCCACTTGGTTTCCCAATTGGCTTCAATATCACGAATACTTAAGATGTAAGCGGATCGATGTCTTCGTGCCAGGAACTTTCCAAAAGGTGAATGGCATTTGGTCAAGAATAGGTATCCCAGTAGCAGAGAACTCTTCTAGGTAGGAACCATGATAATCGGAAATGTAAAGCAATGGTGTTTCGGATCAAAGAAGCTGGAATAGGACATGCATCATATCTTCTTCAAAGCAGGGATAACCAAATCAAGTAGATAACCATGTCTTTTGATGGGCGAGCATGGTCGGAATTTCGAAACCAATTCTTTGAGTTGAGAAGGGATACCCATGAAATTGATTCGGATAGTCTTTCTAGAAGCCATAATCCCTACAAAGCAGAGCAAAGATAAATCCTAGGTCCTTGAAATAGTTAGAAATGATATGCAATGCAAATGATGTCATGATGTCATGTTTAGCACACAAACAATTCACCACATGAGCCTAGGTTTAAGGCTTGCATGAGGTATAGGTGATTACCCCACCAAAAGTTTGAGTTGGTTCATCACTCCTATAATAATGTAAGGGTTCTAGGAATCTCATATCACGATATTTCTCGAGGCGCTTATTTCAATACGACGCCAAGTGGTCGATCGAAAATGTCCCAAAAGTCGATCTCAATGGCGTAGCATCGAGTATCAACCACCTCGGTCTACAAAGCCCATCTCACTACCTTCTAATGGCCAAGATGGGTCAATTAAGGTTCTAAAAGTTTAGTTAGCGCTTGATGACACCACGCAGAAGCCAAATACTATCTTCAACTTGGGAATGAAGAGTATCGGGACAACCAAAGTGTCACGCTAACGTAGCCATCATGTTGACCGTTTAGTTATACTTCTAGCGGTCGCGATGATCTAATGCCACTTACCTAAAAGGAAACCCGGATCCGGGTGTAGGATCCCCCAACAATATAATACCCAAGCAACCCTTAAAGATAAAGCATACAAGTCAAACAAAAAGCAGTAAAAATGGTCTAGAAATCCCTAAGGCAATTCTCTCTTTTAGGGTCTTGTCCCCAGCAGAGTCGCCAGTTTTGTAATACGGTGAACTAACTTTGTAGGATTTTGTATCCAAATGTGCGGATAGCAAAGTCGCCACCGACTTTTATTTTTATCAATTAAGGAAGGTAAAAGTAAGAAAAAGACCTTCGTTAGATTTCGAGTTCGGAGAATGGTTATGAAAAGGAAGGTATTAGCACCCTTTCCATCCGATTATCTCACGGGCTCTTAGTTGCTCTAGATCACTTTTTAAAATTGCTCGTGTGTTTGACAAAAATGTTTTGAAAGAGGCATTTCGCTTTGACTTTGTAATGACTCATGTAGGGTGTATACAAAGTGTTCGAAATGCTTTTGTTTTGAAAAGAATTTGAACTTTGAAAAAGTGTGTGGTGTAAAAGCATTTGATAGAGCAAGCAACTAAAGACTTATTTACCCACTCGAATTGGTCGTTTTGTTGTACTTACATTCCTTTAGAATAGCGCTAGCCATACCATT
Source organism: Vicia sativa (assembly GCA_021764765.1). Classification (NCBI taxonomy): domain Eukaryota; kingdom Viridiplantae; phylum Streptophyta; class Magnoliopsida; order Fabales; family Fabaceae; genus Vicia; species Vicia sativa. The sequence continues at coordinate 307,918,350 of CM038793.1, forward strand.
AGTTAGTAGGTAGCTCCATTCGTTGGATGTAAGCGGGACATTCGAAGGGACATCGGATGGTCATAGAAGGCAACTTGTAGGAAGTATCCTAGCACATTCAAGGACTATCATCATTTTCGTAGGCGACAATCGGGTCAAGATCATGTATTCGGAGGCGACATCGTGGGTCTCATGATCTTTGTATCGAAGGGACTATGATGATTTGTTTTGAAGGCAGCGGTGCTAGAATACCTCTACGTTAGAGGACATGACCATTTTGAATCGAAAGGCATCGAGAGAGAATTACCCTAAGGGGTGCGTGTGTGAAAGAGGTGTGTCGATTTCAGAATATGTTATCTTGAAAATTAGTGGGCTATGTTCATTATTATCTTGCCATACACGCCTAGTTACTAGCAATTTATAGGGTGCGGAAATTAAAATGCGGAATGTAAAGTGCGGAAAGGTAAATCCTACGCTATTACAAGGCTTTGGGGCAGATACATAATTTAAAATGCGGAAAATAAAAATCCTAAATTAAACTATTACATCCCATATACAATTACATTATTGAAAAATAAAATAAAAACGGTAAAGAAACGTCCGAATTGGAAAAACCTGTGAAACGAACGAGAAATCGGAAAATATGATGAAATCGAAATAAGAGAAAATGTTAGAAAAAATGCAAATTTTAAATTGGAAAAATTATTATATGCTGGAAATAAGATAAATAAGTTAAAATAATTTTTTGGGATTTTTTAGATGCAATTTACTAATTAAAAATTAATTAACAATGATTTAAATGCTAAATTATAAATAAAAATAAATATGCATGCAAAAATATGTTTTTTAATTTATTAAATTAAATAAAGATTTTTAGAAAATAAAATAAAAAGGAAAATAATTTTTGATGAACTTTTAATGCAGAAATAAAAATATGAAAATAATTAAAATAACATGCAAAATATTAAATAAATTAGAAAAATAGAAAATAGTTAGAAAATATGAAAGTTTGGAAAAAGAAAAGAGAACCAGGTCCTGATGAGGTTCGAACAGAGGACCTTTTGGAGCATCTTTCAATCCCAACGCCTTAACCACTGGGACGTGTCTTTGGTGTTTGGAAAGCTGGGAACATTTGAATATAAGCGCTCACGTGTCATGGATTGGTTTGAAAAACAAGTCAGCACGCGTGGACTCCAGTCAGCATGGATGAACGAATCAGAAGGCTCCATTGTGCCACGCTTGCCTCGCCGGAGTCCGAATCGGTCAACGACGCCGGAGCCCTAGCTCCGGTCGTCTTCTCCGATGAGCAAAATCATAAAACCTGCAAAATAACGCGAATAAAAGGAAAAGGAAGACCTTGTCCACCTAAATCGGACCTTCTGAGTCCATTGATGGCATTAGTTTTGACTGAATCGGCCTGTACAGGCCGGTTCGAAGCTCACAGTCCAAAAAAAACCTAACAATGGCATTATACGATTTTGACGTTCAAGATCAATAACGATGGCCCAGATCAAACCTATGGAGTCTCATGAACATGTTAGAAGCATTAGAATCAATTAAAACACACGGGTATTAAAAATGCAAAATCAAGAAAATTTGGAATATGTATGCATGTACAGGGCTCGATTTAGCTTGCTTTGATCAATACCAATGATATATTCTTACTCATACTTACCCCCTGAGCACGTTTGGATGGCTGGAAGTGGCTGAGAATGGTTGCAATTTGAAATTCGAATTTTCAAGAATTCTTGAAAAAAATTGCAAGAGTAAGGGTTATGCTTGGGCTAGGGTTTCCTCCCTATTGCTGGCTGCATTGCTTGGTATTTATAGAGGGTTTTGGAAGAGAAAAAACAAGGAAAAAAGATTGGAGATTGAATGTGCATTGAATTCTTTCCAAATAAAATCAAATTTTGAAGAAAATTTGATTTTCCCATCAATGTGTGATCATGCACGAAATTGGCAAGTGTATTGGGCTTTCTTGGACATTAAGAGAGATATAAATCCAACTCTTTTGGAAAAAAACTTAATTTTCATATTTTACATAATTTATTTTTGAATTAAATGTTTATAAAATTCAAATATAAATCACAAAAATAGAAAATTACCAATGCCAAGCATTTATGGGTCAAGAATATTGTCATGAACAAGTTTGGATCAAAAGATTATAGGCCCATTTGGAAAATTTTGCAATTTGACCAAAATGTCCTTTTGTGCAATTGTCCAAAATTGCCCAACTTCTGAATAGTGTATCTTGCTCAATTTTCCACATTTTTGAGTGTTCTTGGACTTTTTGGAAAGCTCTAAGAGTCCTCTAACCAACCTTTTTGGTCTCATCTCAATTGGAGTTTCCATGCTCAATATATCCTCAAAACAAAATGTTGACTTTTTGTTGACTTTGAAAATGACCTGTAATGTTTTGAGCTATACCTCTCAAATGAAGCATTTTTTGGACATTCTTGTGAGACATGAAGTTGTAGAGAATTGAATTTCCTTCAAAACAAGAGGTGGTGGAAAAATTTATGAGAAAGTATGAGAAAGTTATGATCAAAGTTCGATTGACTTTTCACCTAGAAACCCTAATTTAGAAAGTTTGACTTTTGAGCAAATCTTGAGTTTTCTTGATGAATCATGATCAACCCTTGATCAAATGATGAATGTAACTTCAAAATGAGGATGTTGACCAAAATTATGAAGTTTGATTGTATGTTGACCACGTTGACTTTTTGTCAATCTGTTGATTTTCAACCATCCGAGCAATTGCGAGGAAACTTGACTTGTGAGGCTTGAAACTTGACATGGAGAATCTTTGAAGCATATGAGGAGGCATGAAGGCCATTGGAGATGTTGGAAGTTCATCTTGACTTGAGAGATATCAAACCCTAGTTTGGGTTGATTGTCTAGGAGAGAGTTTGTCTGATCAACTCTTGAGGAATCCTTGAGTAGGGATGTATGAAATCTCTTGAGTAGATGGAGGGCAAATTTTGGGGTATGACAACGGCCAAGAGTTTTTTTCAATTGAATCAAGAAATCACAGAGTTCGAAGTTGGTGTTCTTACCTGTTGAAGTTGGAATCGAATTTAGTGTTTGAGCGTTTCCAGTTGAATTTTTGTGATTGCTTGAGCACCAACGGACCTAATGGAAGGTGTGAGGATGGTCTTCTCATCATGAACTTTTCTGGATCATTCTACCCAAGTCGACCTGCAGTTGGTTCAAACTGAAACTTGAAATCGTGGTTAGAGGTGTTACAGTTTGTTGTTATGGTCCATCATCTCATGATGTATGTTGATGATGTTTGGATGATTAAAACTCAAGTTGCTCGAGCCAAGCTATGAATTTGAAGTTTAAGGCAGTTTTGTATAAGCTTGAAAGTATGAAATGCAAATCTGTTTTTTTTGTGTTTCTTGTGTTGATTTTATGCTTCAAACAAGTTCCATATGGATATTAAAACATGTTAGACACCAAACATCTTATATTCTTTCACAAATTTTCAAAAATGCATAATCTCTCAATTTGAACTATGTTTCTTGATTTTTAAGAAAGAGGAGAGAAAGCATGTCTTTGCATTACTTTGGTGTAGTTTGGATTGGCAAATAAGACCTCTATTTATAGGCCATGAGTTCTGAAAAATAAGTGAGAAAGTTTGGCCTTGGTAATTTCAACTTGCCTTAGAGGGCAAGGAAGTCATTTTTGCATTAAATGCAAAAGGAAACTTCCTTTTAACCATGGTTAGTTCTTACCTTGATCCTATCTCTTTACAATTACTCTCCCCTTGATATTTATCAGCTCTAATCCTCAATTGGCAAGGTGGCATGCTTCTAGAAAGAAAGAAACTCAAAATGACTTATAATTTCAAAGTTTGTACTTGAAAATTATGGATTTTGGAGCTCTAAGTTTCAAATTCAAAAGTATGGCTACACTCCATGGATTTGAGAGTTCTTGGACATTTTGGAAAGCTTGTTTCAAGGGCTACAACTTCCATGTTTTGAGTTTTTTCCAATTCAAAGTGGAACTATGTGAAAAAATGCCATGAAGTTTGGATAAAGTACACAATTTTAACACTTGAAAAATTTTCCAAGTGTTGAAAATTTTGACTTTTTGTTGACTTTTCAAATTTTTTTGATTTTTTATGATCATGATGGATAATTTGAAGTATTTTGATGGTTGAAAAAGTTTTGTTTTGAAAAGTTGACCAAAAGTCAAAGTTTGACTTTTCTGTGCAGATGAAATTTCATCAGATGTTTCAGAAATTTACTGATGAATCCTGTGAGCTTCTGTGATGTTTTGAATCCAGAAATTAGGTCAACATGTTGTATCTAAGATATGAAGATCAATCTCTAATCAAAAAAGTCATTCATTGATCAGAAAATCAGAGATTGCACATCCTCGATGAAAACCCTAATTGGTCGATCCTTGATTGATCAATGAGAAAAGTTGGATATCTGAAGATCAGAGGTTGATGATTTGATCAAGATAGATCAAATGAAGTGAGTAAGACTCAAACCCTAATTGGTTGCCTCTTGAATCAGATGAAAAATTGATGAAACCCTAATTTTGACCTGTAGAAGCTACACTCGATTAATTCTGTTCTGAACTGTTAGTGATGCAATGATGCAAATGTAAGGTGGTATATTAGGTCAAAAATTGGGGTATGACACTAGCCTTTTCAGCCTTTAATCTTTCTACTTGTCGAACTCTGTCTGCTAGTTAAGACATATCTCTTAAGTATTGTGTATCTAGTTTCCTTCAAATAGAATAATCTAGGCCACCAGCAGCCATTTAGACCAATTCATGCTCAGGGACCACAATGAAACATCTAGACTTTAAGAGGCGGAACCTATTCAAATAGTCATCTATTGGTTCTGTGAATTTCCTCTTAATGCTGGCTAATTCCTTTAGACTTATCTTAGATTGGCCCATGTAAAATTGTTCATGGAAAGACCTTTCCAAATAAGGCCAAATATCTATGGACCCTAAAGGGAGAGTTGTGAACCAAGTGAAAGCGTTCTTAGTCATAAAACTTGGGAAATATTTTATCCTAAGGTTTTCATTATTCGCCAAATCTCCTGCTTCGGTTAAGTATCTCACTATATGTTCAACTGTCGATTCACTTGTGTCTCCAGTGAATTTTGTAAATTTAGGGACTTTACAGCCCCTGGGCAACTCAGATTGTAAAATATAGTATGCAACAGGAGACGTGTAATTTGGTCTCCTAAATCCTGAGTTTAAACCACTCTGGGTCATGATTCTTTCAATCATGACAGTCAGATTATTTACTGCCACCATATTATCATTTCTAACCCTATGAATAACTTCGTCTGCATTTTGTTCCCTATTTACCACCATTATTCTTCTAGGTTGTTCCTCTTGTATTTCTTGAACTTCTTGTTGCCTTAACTTTGCCCCTACATTTCTATCTTCCACCACTTGTCTAGGGGGTCGAATATGTTCAATGGTGGGTTCTTCATTTCGAACCACAATTTGATTCTGCCTACGCCTTGTAAGCGCATCGGGGGTGCCAAAAAAATCTGTTATTCGAGCCATTTGGGCGGAATTTTCTTGGTTGGTTCTATTAATGTTCTGGATTAAAGGAGTAAAGATGAGATTCATTTCACGGGCTAGGACTCCCACCATATCATGGTTACTATCATCCATTTGTTGCCTAAATGCTGCCTGATTATTTGTAGTGAGAGTAGGTATTTGGGTGAAACTCCCTAAATTTTGGGTGTTTGGGCCCAAATGATTCATTCTAGAACTAGACCCTTGGATTGGGGAAGATGTTGATGTGTTGTGCAATCCTGCCATAAACGAAGTTGGCATTCCGTATTGGGGATTTCTAGGTCTAAAGGCATCGAAACCTGGAGGCCTTGTGGGAGTCAAATATTATTGGGCTTGAGTTCCTACGTTTGACAAGATTGGCGTTGATGATATGTTCGATGGCATCTCCATCGTGCCTGTAGGGATTGAATTTGAACTACTCATATTACCTATGGCTGCAGTGTTTGTGGCCACTGGTATGGTCTGCGAAATGGGGATTGCACTAGATGCATCAGTCGAACTAGAAACGACTGTGCCAGTCCCTTGTGGGGGATTTTGTCCCCCATCTTGGTTAGTTGTGTTAACCATTCTTTTAGTATGTTTTCTTCTGGGTATTTGTTGGTTATTATTTGCTATTTTACCACTCCTAAGGTTCATATAACAAAACGAACTCTAGACTCAGATGATCTTTAAAAGGTTTCTAATGAAACGTAATACATGAATTTATTTATGACACCGTCCCACCGGGTGTGCCAATTTGTTTACGGTGATTTCTCACAAACAACCGCTAGTCTTCCAAATTACTGGTTTTGGTTACTTGCAGAATCGACTAGATTGATCCTAGGACATGTGTCATAATTTCTTATGTCTGAATTAAGTTTCATGTTCATATTTTACTTGTTATCTATGGATTTGTATCTTCAAAGTATAATGCAAGAATCTTGTAATAAGTTCTATGAATTCGTTTAAGAACAATTTCTTATGTAACAAAATGTATTAACAAAATAATGCTTAAACTAGTAATTGACTTTGACTTGAGAAAAGACTTTGAAATTTAAATATAAGACTTTGTAAAGTAAAGTGGATAAAATGTAAAAGACTTTGACAGGAAAATAAAGGTTTTTGGAAAAGTAAATGTTTGACTGAAACGTAAAGGAAAATGAAAGTCTTAAAAGGAATGAAACTGTAAAGGCAAGGATGAAAGTAAATGACTTTAATTTAAACTGCAAAAAGCATAACAATGGTGTCTATATGTACATGGTATCCGCAACTCGTTTCCCTCAATCAATTGGTAGTTTGAGTATATAAGAGTTTTTAGTACAAAATGAACACACCAAATTCCAACACTAAAACGTCTATTTATACTATTTCGACCCTAACGGTCCTACTCTAGAATTATGCCACGTTCGAAGCTTGCATGCCTCTTACAATCAGTGGCTTTCACGCGTCTTCTAAAAATGGTGCCTTTTATTTGAATTTCGAACTTGGAACGAACTCTGTAAATTCAAATCTTTCGTTTTGAATTTAGAAGCCTCATCGTTCTACCGTTTCACTCCTTCAATTCGAATCTTCAAATTTATAACAAAACAGGATATTCGAAACCCTTAAAACGAACTTCAAAGTTCTTATTAGCTAAGCTTCATTCGAAATCGATACACTTACAAAGTAAAAAATTCTAACTCTTCAACCAACTGTCTCTTATTCGAAACTCCTTGCTGATCTGCCAAATCATTCATCTTTGGACCTTATTCGAATGAACATCTACCGAACATTAAGCCCATTTCTTCAACAAAGTAGTTTCATCGAAATTACCAGCTAACAGAAATACCAACAATTATGAATTAAAAATAATTCAAAAATTCCAATAAATTATATGGTTTTGACACCTAAGTAGCGCTAAATACCAAATCTCTAATATGTGAGTAAATTTTGATTAGACCAAATTAACCTTAAACTTAAGGATAATTAGATATGAAATTAGAGCATCTCCAATGGTGCTACTCATATTTGGGTTCTTTGTGGGACCCATTAAGCCACATCATCTTGAAACAACTCACTTCATTTTGCACTCCAATGGTGCAATTTTAAAGAACTTATATTAGGTCCCACAATTTTACTTTGTATATTAATATTTTATTCATACTAAATTTTATTTGATTTAAAATAATAATTTAAATTTAAATTAATATAAAATAAATAAAATTAAAATTAAACATAAAATTTAAAATGATAATTAAAATTAATCTCAAATACAGGACATATAATTAAAACAATAAAAATAAATTACATAACATAATTACTCAAATTTAATTTTCATCGTCCTCATGTCCAAAACGTTCCCAAATATGCTCGACTAGATCTCCTTGAAGTTGGCGATAAACTTATTTTTCACGAAGAGTTGCTCTTCTTTGTAGTCTTGTTGCAAGATTCGGATGAGGACCGTTAAATGTTTCAGTCGTTGAGTTGTTGTTACCGACATTATCGTAAGAGTAATCAAAATCACCTCCATATGTGTGTCGTTCGTCTTCGACAATCATGTTGTGCAATATGATGCAAGCATATATGGTATGCTTGAGGGTTTCCATGTGCCAAGCACGCGTTGGACCACGTATTATTGCAAAACGAGATTGAAGCACTCCAAATGCCCGTTCCACATCCTTTCTAGCTGATTCTTGGTGTTGTGCAAATAGTTTTCTCTTTTCTCCTTGTGGCATCGAAATAGTTTTGACAAATGTAGCCCACTCAGGATATATTCCATCCGCTAAATAATATCCCATATTATAAGGAGTTCCATTGATTGTATATTGCACATTAGCAGCACGTCCTTCCCAAATATCGTTAAACACATTGGATTGGTTTAACACATTAATGTCATTGTTTAAACCTGCAATACCAAAAAATGCATGCCAAATCCACAAGTCTTGTGATGCCACTGCTTCAAGCATGATCGTGGGTTTACCATGATCACCTCGATAAAACTGTCCTTTCCATGCAACAGGACAATTCTTCCATTCCCAGTGCATACAATCAATGGAACCCAACATACCTGGAAATCCACGTGACTCACCCATTTGTAAAAGATGTTCAATATCAGTGTTGTTAGGCTTTCTCAAATACTCAGCCCCAAATACAACATTCACGCCCTTAACGAATCTTTCTAAGCACTCAATTGAGGTACTTTCATCGATTCGAACATATTCGTCTACAATGTCAGCGGGAGACCCATATGCCAACATACGAATAGCAGATGTGCATTTCTGCAATGGTGAAAGACCCATCTTACCAGTTGCATCAATCCTCATTTGGAAATATTCATCATGATTGCCGAGGGCATCTACAATTCGAAGAAACACATGCCTATGCATTCTGAATCATCTTCGGAATTGTACATCTGTGTATACTGGATTTTCTGAGAAGTAGTCATTGAATAACCGATTGTGCCCTTCTTCACGACCTCGATCTACCGTAGTTCTTCTCTTTGGCCTAGAGGAACTTCCAAATTGACATTCATTTTGAAGATGTTGTTCTTCATCACTCTCGTCCATAAATTCTTCTTCAACTAACTCCCAAAATTCTTGATCGTAATTATCTGAATCCATTTTAGTGAGGAATAAAAAGAGAATGAAAAAACAATGACATAAGGGGTAGTATATATAATGGTTTGAATAAAGGCTAGTTATTCATAACGGCTAGTTTGAATAACGGCTAGTTTGAACAACATAATATTTATTATGATTTAAAGTGGTACTAATGACCATTTTACATAGGATTTGATAAATTAAAGTGGTACTAATGACCATTTTACATATAATTTAAAGTGGTACTAACTACAGTCCATTTTTTTCTCTTCATTTTATTACAATATTTTTCATGAATATCTCGTTGACTTTCGTTCATAGTAGAAGTGTCTTTCATCATGATTTGCATTACCTTTAATTCTATCTCGTCCTCCTTACTTTGCGCAAGTCTTTCCATTGTTTCTGCTCTTTTATTCCTTGCATCTTGCGTTGCATTTGAAATTTCCTTTGCCTTACCTTTCCTTTTTGCTGCTTTTTGTCCCATTGGACGCTCCATTGGTGATGATGAGTTAAACTCATAACTTGAAGGTGTATCAGGGATCTCCGATGATGCCCCACTAGCAGAAGTCTGTGTCATTTTTGAAGAATTTCCAATCGATTCTCCGATGATGCCCCATTTAGCTTCATCTTTTAACAATCGCCATGCATACTCAAGATTGAATGTTGTACCTTAATCTTGAGCATAAAAAGCATGTGCAGCAGCCATGATATCGTTCTCCGATGTCCCACTTTTCTTTCCATTGACAGCTTGTCTATAACACCCAACAAATTTTTGAACCGACGCATTTATTCGATGCCATCGACATTTTAATTGACCACTTAACTTTTCTCGCAATTGCCCGCGATACTGGTTATAATTTGCAGCGATTCTATGCTAAAAACTCTCAGCTTTTTGATCAACTCCCACAATTGGATCCTTTGAAACATTGAGCCATGATTGGATAAGACATATATCCTCATCCCTTGTAAATTGCTCTCGAGATTTTTTTTTAACGAGAACCCTTTCTTCTTTTTCAACACCAACTTGAGTAGAAAATGGTGGAACTTGAGAATTTTGAGGATTAGGATTTTGATACATATTTGGATTGTTTGGTGACGGAAAAAATATGGCGGGGTTTGGTGGTACTGATGGAATTTGAGAATTTTGGGAATTAGGATTTTGATAATTTTGCATGAAATTGAACATAGCTTGTTGATAATGAAAATGATTAGGATCCATTTGGCCTAAACAAATGTAATTTGAAATAAAAAGATGAAAATTTGAAATAAAATGATAATGAGAAGAAATTGTTGGAAAAAAATTAAAAATTTATGAATAAAATGATGAAATTGTGAGAGAGAAATTTGAAATTAAAGAGTAACTAAAAGTGAGAGAAAATAGGATTGGTATACAATTTTTCAACAAACCTATATTTAGAATAAATAAAAAAAGTTTAAAAATAAAAAATAAAAAATAAAGCCGGCTAATTGATTATTTTAATAATAAAAAAAATAAAGAACCGTTGCTTATATTTGTACCGTTCACCAACTGGAACAACTTTTTTATTGACAATTTCAATGCCAAACTGACAAACCAATTTGAAGAACCATCGTTGGAGGTGGTCTTAGTTGTCTTAATTTATAATTTACGAGAAGTTTAAAGTTTATATATTTATATTTATATTAGATAATAGATTTCTATTCATAACTTTTTACCAGAGTTAATAATTGTAGAACCGATTGATGAGTCACAAATTTAAAAATGAATTTAACGCTCTGCAAAATAAAAATAAAATATAAAAAAAACTACTTCAATTAATACACTTAATTTCAAAAATAATTTCTCTAAAATGAATTTACAATAAAGTTTACACTTCAAATTTGCAATCTTTCCTCTAAAACCTTCACAATAAAACCTAATATCCAAAACCTCTTCCAAGCAACCTCATTTTACTGTGCAATTTACAAGCTTCATCAATCAATACATATGTTCATAGATTTCGATCTCAATTTTCATCTTTTGTTGTGTCCTTTGAGTTCCAAACATGGTTTGAATCAACAAGGTCAATGAAGAGTAACAAACACAACAGAAGCAATTTCACAAACACTTGGTAGACACAAAAAAACCAACGTTTGTTTTTGTTCCTCTTCAGCATGCTACCATTGAAGCATGTAGTAACCAAACTCAAACCCAAACCCAAACCCAAACCCGTCGTTTCATCTTCCAGTTCAATTCTCAATCAAATCCATAACTTTCACAATGCATCATATACATCACTTTCTTCATCAACAACAACAACAGCAGCAGCACCTCCGTTTTCCATCACCCAAAACGACGTCGCTTCCACCTTCAAAACATGGTTCCAAATCCACCACCGTTCCAAGGACCCACTCCTCGTTCGAATCTACCAGATTCTCTCCTCCGGCGACGATTTCTCGCCTTCTCTTTCCTCCCTCTCGCTTCCCCTCACGGAAGCCTTTGTTCTCTCCGTCCTCCGTCACGGCGGCGACAATAATGAGATTCTCTCCTGTCTCAAATTCTTCGATTGGGCTGGTCGGCAGCCGCGTTTTAACCATACACGATCTACTTTTATAGAGATTTTCCGTATTCTGACGCGGGCTAGTCATGTGCCGTTGGTTCTTGAGTTCCTTCAGACGTTTCGGAAGCGGGTTTTCGCGTACCGGGTTCGATTTCATGATACTCTTGTTATTGGTTATTCTATTGCTGGGAAGCCTGAAGTTGCACTCCATGTGTTTGGGAAAATGCGGTTTCAGGGGCTTGATTTGGATGGGTTTTCTTATCATATTCTGCTCAATGCTCTTGCTGAGGAGGATTATTATAATGCTTTTAGTATTGTTCTTAGTCAAATTCGGATGAAGGGCTATGCGACTAGTGTTACGGATGCCATTGTTGTTAAGTTTTTGTGTAAGCAGGGGAAGTTGGATGAGGCGGAAGATTATCTTAATGGTTTGTTGGGGAGTGGGAAAGAGTTGCATGGTTCTGAGGTGAGTTTTCTTGTTGGGTCCTTGTGTGAGAATAATAGGTTTGACCATGCGGTTGAGTTGGTCAAGGAGTTTGTGGACTTGGGGTTGCCGCGTTTGGAACAAGTTTATGGTGTTTGTGTAAAGGGTCTTGTGAAGGGTGGTAGGTTGGATGAGGCTTTAGGGTTTTTTAGGCAGAAGAGAGAGTCGGAAGGGTATGTTCCTGGTTCTCATAGGTATAACATGTTGATTTGTAGGCTTTTGAGGGAGAGTCGGCTTCACGATGTCTATGGCTTGTTGATGGATATGAATGAGTCTTGTATTCCACCTGATTTTGTTACCATGAATGCTGTGTTGTGCTTCTTTTGCAAAGCTGGGATGGTGGATGTCGCGCTCCAATTGTACAATTCCAGGTCGCAGTTTGGACTGAATCCGAATCAAATGGCTTACAAGTATTTGATACTTACTCTATGTTGGGATGGGAGTGTTAAGGAGGCGTACAGTGTGCTCAAAAGTTCTCTCACTAATGGGTTTTTTCCTGATAGACGGGCCTTTGGCACGATTGTCAATGCTTTGTGTAGAGAATGCATGGTTGATGAGGTGAAGGAGCTGATACATCTTGCCTTGGAACGGGATTTCACGCCGAGTGCTCTCACATATGACAAGTTTATATCAGCTTTATGCCAAGCTGGAAGAGTGGAAGATGGTTATTTGGTGCATGGGGAGCTTAACAATGCCACTGCTAGATTCTCCTACTCTATGATGATTAGGAGTTTTATTAAGTCAAATAGGGGAGACATTGGTGCTCGCCTTCTTGTTGAAATGAAAGAGAAGGATTTTGTACTAACACGGACCTCATGCAGAGCTGTTATTTGCAGTTTACTTGCTATGGATAATCCAGTATCTCGTGTTTTCAATTTATTAGACATGCTGACTCAAGGTAAACCTGATGTTCAGATTTTCAACTTTTTCATTGATGGAGCTGGGCATGCCAATAGGACAGAGTTGGCCAGGAATGTATATGAGTTAATGTTAAGGAATAACATTAAGCCGAATACGATTTCTCAAATTCTTGTGTTGAATAGTTATTTGAAAAGTGGAATGATTTTTGATGCTTTGAATTTCTTTAATAGTCTCCGGCGCCAGGGTATGGTCAATCGAAAATTATATAATTGCATGATTATTGGTCTCTGCAAGGCCAATAAGGCTGACATTGCACATGATATCTTGTTTGAAATGTTAAACGCTCAATTAAATCCAAGCATTGAATGCTATGAGAGTCTTGTGCAGGCGCTTTGCTCATTGAAAAGATATCATGAAGCAATGAATCTTGTTCGGGTGTATATGAAAATGGGACGTCGATTAACTTCTTTTCTTGGCAATGTACTTCTTTTTCACTCTTTGATATCACCGGATGTCTATGGTACATGTCTCAATTTAAGATGTGCAACAGATGGAGAAAGTTCTCCTATTTCTACACTGAACTTTGTCATTGGTGCATTTTCTGGCTGTCTAAGAGTAAGTCATTCTATTGAGGAATTGGAGAAATTAATAGCGATGTGCTTTCCGCTTGACATTTACACCTACAATTTGCTGCTGAGAAGAGTAACCGATTATGATATGGACCTAGCTCGTGAGTTGTTTAATAGGATACCTCAAAGAGGTTATGAGCCTAATGGTTGGACTTATGATATTATGGTGCATGGTTTCTTAAATCATGGGAGAAATGATGAGGCTAAGCAGTGGATCGAAAAAATGCACCAAAAGGGATTTTATCCAACAGAGAATACTAGAAGAAATGTAATAAAAAGTATTTTTTCCAACGGAGAATACTAGCATGTTCATTTAACGAGAATGGATTGATGTGTTAAAGATGCAGGAGGGTTCATACAATTTTGGTAAGGATCTTGTTATTCTTAACTGATTATTAAAAAATATTATGGTTACATTCAATACATTAATTTTTTCTCTCATCTTAGTTTTTTCTCTCATCTAATTGTTATTTTAGAGCAATCCTTGTATTGTATCTCTTATGTCGACTCGTTTTTTTTCCTCTTTGTGGAAGCATTAGGAATAAAATATGTTTCCACCTTGTATTATTTATCAAACTAGACCAACATTGGTGATGATTGGACATAGCTTTTATACATCATTTTATTTGTATACTGTATTTTTAAAGTTTGAATCATTTTTTCTTATCATCTTTTCAAGATAGTTGCCATTTCACATGATGAAAAATAATATCATCAATTGATTCATGTTTTTTAACAAATTTGATAGATTTCAAATTTCAATACAGTAGTCGTGCTTAGTGTCAGTCACTACTCATTTGATGTGTTTGATTATCCCATGTTTTTGATGCACTTAAAACCTGAGCAAGTTGAGAAATGTGGACTTCTCATTTCATAAAGGGTTGGGAGTTTCATTCCTGTCTCGTATCGGCCACTGGCATCTATCATTGCAACAAAAATATTATAGTTAAGTCAACTAATTTATAAGGGTCTTAATTCTTACATCAACTTTGCAATTTGCCTCTTGAGTTACATTTCCTTCATCCTTCTTTAAAGCATAATCGATAATGTGTTATCATTAGGCAATAGTTACTTTTTGTATTTGTTAGAAGATATGGAAAATATCATGTAATACCTTGATAGGATTATCTTGGGTATCTTAGAATATCTCGTAGGATTAGTTTTTTTATATTAGAATATCTCATAGGATTAGTTTTTTGTATTAGAATATCTCAGACTACCATATAACATATTGTGAAATGTCTTGGCATGTAAACTTTTCCTGGTTTGGAGTGTCCATGCACAAGCAACATCAATTTGAGGTACAGATGAAGCCATTAAGTTGTTTGGATGCTGTAATCTGCACCCTATATTGTTTGAACTTATAACAGGCTAGATTGCATATTTGCAAGGGAGAATCATGGAAGTGTAATCTGCACTCTATTGTTTGGTTCAAGCTAAGCTTTTTATTTGACTGTTATCCTAATTTATCATAATTGTCGTGTGTTGATTTGGAATAACAATGTCAACTGGAAACATGCAAATCTGATTTATGTCATTAAGTTTTGTACATGTCTGTTTTCTTGGGGCATTCTTGAACCTCTGAAAGCTGCATATAAATGGAAGCATCTTCTGATAGGTGGTCATTTGTTGATAAGAATATGTCAGGAAAATGTAACAAACTGACATCTGTTGCATCAATATAAGTTATTCCAGTTATTTAACAGAAGTGCTTCATGCATGATCTAGAAGATAGGAATCATACGATCATTGTTAGAAAATAAGATTATGATATATTTCAACGGGGAGATTTGATTGAAGGTCAGTACAGAGTCATTTTACATCGTCAATGTATAGAAAGTAAACTCATGTTATATTTCAAAATTAACTTTGATAATATTTTTACTAGTCATGAAAATGCCTATATGGTTCTACCTCCGTCCCAAATTATAATTCCTTTTACTACGAGAGCTATTAAATTATTTAAGTTTTCAAATTACTGTTCATTTAACATGTTTTTTCTTACTTGGAAAGGCTTAATTTATATTATTAATAAGAAATTGATGAATACATGTTAGAATATCAATAAAAATTTGTCACCCTTGTTAAAACATGGGCAATTTCATTAGATTGTTTTCTAATGAATTCAACATCAGAGCTCATAAAATAACGGGCTAATAAACATTTGCATTCCTTGATAATCTCATCAAATTCTATTAAATTCATGTTTCGCTTTTTGAGTCTATCTCAAAATCCACATCATCCAAATTGAGCTCATGTGTCAATTTGATTGCTGATAAAAGGCCTAAAGCTTCCCCCCATATTCACCTCAGTAATAGATGACACCCACTCCGTTTGAGTTGCTACAAATTGTCCATCTTTATGTCGTACACATACGCTTATCAATACCTTATTAAAAGTCACAGAGAAAGATCATTTGAGACGACCTACTGTAGGTTTTCTCCAAGAGTTGATCGTAAAAGTTTTATTTCGGTTAAAACTTTTTGATTAAAGTTGTTTTGCATTTCTTGAGCTCATAAGAAAGTAAGAGATACAATCACAAATTAATTACAAATTATTTATACCGAATCTTTAGCATGGTTCTAAATATAATTACTCCTACCCTTCTAAATGCTCCAAATGATAATCGAAAATAAAGACTGTTGGTATTGATTTAGAACCTAAAAAAGAGAGAAAATTATAGATGTGAAGGGATATCATTAATCGTCACTTGTTAAACAACAAACCATAATCCAACTAGCTTCCAACACTCAACACTTTTTTTTTTTTTTGAATCAGTTAAAGCTTTGATAAATTCAAAAACTAGAGATACAAGACGATCGCAAGGATCCATCCATCAAGAAAGATAAATCGACAAAATAGAGAAACTATTACATCATCTTATTAGCTATGTGTGCTTCGGGTTTCTCACTATTCCACCCCTATAAACAATCGTGTTTATAACTTTCTCTTCTATTTTTGTATTATTTACTTTATTCAAATAACTCTTATCATTACGGTGTTTCCACACTTCATATATGTCCAATTTCAAGATTGTTGATCTCCACCCTTTTCCCATGCTATGTTAAATAATCCATTTAGATCATTATTCCACTCTTTTGGTGCATGCTTAACTTGGATCCAATCAAGCATTTACCCTAAATCGCTTTCAACTCTACACAGCCAAATAATAAGTTATTTAAAGTCTCTTCCTTTAAACACAAACAACACTTGTTATTATCCAACATGCCAAACTTGAGCAGTCTGGCTTTTGTGGCTAACTTTTCATGGCAAGCCGACATCGATTGGACGATCAGAGTTCTAGGCCGAGCTTTGTTGCAGTAGAACAATGTCCTCCAAGCCACATTTTGATCATCTTTTCTCAATACCTTATATATTGCCTTAATAATGAACTTACTCATATATTGCATTTGATCCTAGAAGCTTTGCACATTGCCTACATTCTCTCTCTGTTTCAAAATGGCTTTCATGATCCACAAAATATTCTTCATAACCGTCACTTCCATCAAGCTGTCAGATTTTCCACTTAGGTTCCATAACAGCTTTAACAACGTTGCCTTGTTCCACACCTCCATCGCAATAATGTTCAAACCACCTTAGTTCTTTGGGATGCACATCTTCCACGCAACTGGGATTTTCCTACTGATATCTGAGCCACTAGTCCACATGAATGACCGACAAACAACTTCAAATTTTTGGATTACATGCTTAGGAAACGAAAAACATTGCATCCAATAGTTACTTACGATAAAGGATAAACTCTTAACTAACTTCACCATTAATACTAAACCTGTAGGAAACAAAAGTGACAACAATCATGGTCCATCTAATAAATTGACTAGGGATTCCTATCTCCCGCAAAATGCATTCCATAGCCTTCCAATTAACAACATGATAGGCCTTTTGAAGGTTTATCTACATCAAGCATCTAGAAGCCCCTCTCTTCCCAGTATAACCTTTAAATAACTCATATGTTAGCAAAATATGGTTGTGAATCTTTTGGCTTGGAATAAATGATGTTTGGATCTAATTAATGGTTTTAGCCCCACCACTCTTAGGAATAAGAGTCCTGATAGTATTGTTGAAGGCCTTGTACAACCTCTCATTCCCAAATAATTGCATGATTGTTGCTATCAAATAATCTTTAACTATCTTCCAGGTAGCCTTAAAAATCTTGCACTATACCCATATATAGTAAGGGCCTTCATATCACCTATACTATTAAAGGCATTAAGGACCTCTTGCTGATTAACAGGGGAAATTATGTCCCCTCTTTGCTCCATACATGGCTGAGCACTATCTCCCATGGTAATTATATTAATATGCTACAAATTAGTATTACTGATTTCCCATTAAATTCTCATAGTGCTCTAGAATTTCTTTCTCAACCTCATCTTGGGATGTCACAAGAGTACCATCTTCTTTGAACATCATCCTCATACTCTTAGCATTCTACTTAGTTTTAAGGGAGGCATGGAAATATAAATTATTTCTACCTTCCAACTTCAACCCCTCAATTTTTCCCTTTTCTCTAAAACTTGTTCCTCAAGCTCATTCCACTTGATAACTTCCTTAGTGCACTTCTTGACATCCTCAATCTTTTGGATATTGTTCCTATCACTTATGAGATCTTATTTATCCTTCATTAAATCAGACCTAGCTTTGACAATATTCTTTCACAAGTTTAATAAATGTTTACTCATTTTCTTCAATATAGGTTATAATCTCTTTAATTGGTTCCAAAAAATAAAAGACATATAGACAAAGGGTCGCCTTGTCTTAAACCACATCTCGAAACAATAGGTCATACCATAATACCATACACAATCAACAAGTAATCCACAATTTCACACAAATTATAATTCATCATATCTATTTCTAATTAAACCCCATTGTTAATAGAACATCCCTGAGATAATCCCAGTTAATTCAATCATAAGCTCTGCTAATATCAAGTTTAAATGCCAACTCCCCAACTTTACCTCTTATTTTACACTTCATATGATGAACAAAGTTGTCAAACTCACGGATAGACTCGTAAAATCGTACGAGTTTACGAGTATAAGAATAAAAAAAGGAGTATAACCGTACATAAAATCATTTTTTGTTAGACTCGAGTAGCCTCAGGTAGACTCACACAAACTCGTATAGACCCACAAGTCTATTATGAGTTTACGAGTCTACGTTTTTCTGAATTTTTTATAGAAAAAAATGCATAAATTCCCCATAACTTTTAATTTTCTAATTTTTTGGAAAACACTTATTTCATTGTTTGTATGAAAATTCATTTGAAAGGCATGTAACTTTAAAAAGGCAACATGGTGTTTTCCCCTATAGTGGAATGAATGGAGTCTCCTTGGTGGTTGAATAAGAATTGGTGTCATATGACCATAGTACTTTATGAAATTGTTCCGCTTATAGCCCTTTTGTGTCATATATCTTCTTCTTGATCCCTTTTAGAATTACCTTATTTTCTAATTAATTGTCCATTCAGATGTGGGTGGACAACATATATAAACTATGTTTGCACTCCCATGTCGTGACATAAATCAACCACAAAGGTGTTGGAGAACTGGTTCCATTTTCTAAAACGATGACCCTTGTAAATCCAAACATGCACATGATTTTTCCCAATAGAAATTAAGAACCCTTTCTATTGTAATCTTGGATATGACATTGACATCTATCCATTTTGTGAAATAATATACCCCAATGATTAGGAAATTTATCTGAACGGGAGCCAGGGAAACAAACCTAAAATATCCACGCCTCACTAGTAAAAGGGCTCAGGCATCATGATAGAGTAAAGTAGTTCAACAAGAGCATGATGGAGATTCATGTGTCTTTGACATCTGTCTCATTTCTTGACAAACACCATACCGTCCTTCATTAAGGTAGGCCACTAATAACCTGCCTTCAAAAACTTATGAGTCAACTGGAGCAAGCCTCTTGACGTGCTTCAGTTATAACTAAGATGATTTCATGTTCCTCTAAGAACCTTAATATATTAGAGGCTATTCCAATTTATAGAGTCTTACTGCCATAATAATGTATTTCTTTGCGTGTTTGAAAATTTTCATTGCCTCCAATTCATCTTGTGGTAATTCTTCTAATTGTAGATACTATATTATAGGCATCATCCAACTAGCTGACCAGGTGACTTCAAAAGTATTGATCTCAACTGCCTCAATACTAGGAATGGAAGAAGTATCTTGAATCACCGTGTGGTTGTATCCCATTTTGTTATAGCTGGATAGATTAAACATGAAATTCACCCTAAAATTCTTCTTCATCGCCACACATGTTATCTCAAAAGTTTTGAAGTGCTCAGACAAATATCATACCTTTTTCAAATATATAATGATTTGTAACTTCTTTGTCTGATATTCCCCAATAACCTTTTTTCTACCAACTAAGGATCACTATTGTCTTTTATAGACAATGATCTCACCTCTAGAGAGAGGATTATGCCAGCGATGAGAGCTTCATATTCGGCTTGATTGTTGCTAGCTTTGAACTTGAATTTCAGCGATTTCTTCATAACTAAATTGTCTATTTTTTCTAGCACTATCCCTATGTCGCTTCCCTTCATGTTAGAGGCGCCATCTACCGACAACTTCTAGTTGGGCTAAGTCTTTTCACCTATTATTTATTTGTTAAAAGTCACCTCTAACATGAATGAATTAGTCTCTAACAAATATAACGTCCAAGCATTTTGACGCACCCGATAATAGGTTCTCCCTTGAAGACCTTTCTCACTAAATAGACAAGTCGCTCAACTTTATATATTTCCTAGATGAGTAGTGAGCTCATCACTTGGTAAATAATAGATAAATAAAGGTATAAGGGTGAACCTACTATCAAGCATGTCAAAATGGGTGACCATTTTAGGA
This sequence comes from Vicia sativa, assembly GCA_021764765.1. Lineage (NCBI taxonomy): Eukaryota > Viridiplantae > Streptophyta > Magnoliopsida > Fabales > Fabaceae > Vicia > Vicia sativa. Next base: position 307,938,828 of record CM038793.1, read on the forward strand.
ACACCTTTAAATTTTAAAACACCTAATTGGATTTACTCTTCCATTTGAACCTGTCCTTTTTCTTTTGTGTGGAAAAGAAGTGGAAAACCTTATCACTTAAAAAAAAAGTTATCGATGATAGATTGGAACTTGTTAGGGTTTTCCTCTATACCTCTCTTGGTCATTATGAAACTAAGGAAATTTCATGCCTGCAGGCCAAATGAATATTTGGCGGGACTCAATTGCATATTGTAATTTCTAAATGACTCTAGGACATCTTACAAATATGTCGCATCACTATCCCTATTTGAAGTCTTTAATATCATATCATCAATATACACCTCCAGAATGTATCTATATGTTTTAGGAACACCACATCCATTAGTTTCTGATTGGCATCACTTATGTTCTTGAGCCTAAAAGGCATAACATTCTAATAATAATTACCATGACTGGACATGAATGTTGTCTTGGGGGCATCCACGAGATCCATCTTAATCTGGTTGTATCATTAGTAGGCACCCATGAAACCAAGTGCTCTATAGCCCGAAAACTTGTTGATCAAACGATCTATATTAGGTTGAGATTATAGATCCTTTAGGCATGTATTGTTAAGGTTAGTGAAATTGACGCACATGCTCCATTTGTTTTATGCTTTCGTTACCAAAATCATGTTAGCTACTCAGGATATGTATTTTTCATATTTTATGAAATCAACGCTTATCAGCTTATACACTTCCTCATTATTAATGACTCTTTTTTCATTGCCAAACTTACATTTCCTTTGAGATACCGGTTTGAAAATGGGTTCAATAGAGAGAAAATTGAAGGAAAATCGCCTCTTAAAATTGCAGCGGAAATTCGATTTTCCTTTAGGATCCTTACGAATGGACATGGTCAGTGATAGAGGATTTTTACCTCTTGTGGTGATTCGGATTTCTGACGCTGTGATCACGAACGTTGATGAAGAACAACGTCTACTCATCCACACGACTTGCTTCCGATCACGGTGCTTGCTCACGACGGAAACTTTGAGTGAGAGAGTGAACGGAATCTCGGCAGGGATTCAGGACCGAATTTTCATCAAGTGTTAAGCTTCATCACAAGGGTCCTATTTATAAGACCACAAGTGTGGGCTACAAGCTTAAAAGCCCAACAAAGGTAAACTAAAAGCCCAATAAAGCACACGAAAATCATACATTTATGATGTATCGTCACTTAAGCATGTGGTACCTTACCATATTCCGTATTCCACTTCCGTATTCCATTTAAGTACACCCACCTACGATGTTCCTTATTTTCACTATCTCTCATTAATCTGTCCATGTGTGTGACCGTAGGTTTCATGACGTTGGCAATTATATTAAATCATATTTAACATAATAAAGCGTGAGCGGTATCTAGCAACACATCATGCTACCAAGTCACGAAAATGTCATGTGATCGACAAATCCTTTCCGTGATAATACTTGTGTATAATTACCCTTTTGCCCTTATGTCTATATTGAACACAAGGCATATACCGTGTCATCCTTGTCCGTTCAATATTGGGCCCTCGACATTTATCCGTTATGCGGGATGGGCAAATTCCATCTAGGTCACTCATGTCCCTCGGCATGCTTTGTGAAGTACCCATCAATTGTCTTTATGATCATCCGATTCGGACAACGTTTGATCAATAAAGCACTTGACTCTACATCTAGGGTCCATAGTGGTTTCAGGTCGAAGGGTGGTATGCACCACTTATCACCATGAGAATAACTTATGACACTTTGCATAACATTCTATGTAGTACTCTCATAGCGGGTCAATCCAGTATAAATATTACTCCTAATATTTATACCTATGTCAAGACTTGATAACTCCTTATCCATGATCCACGAGATGCGATCATCAGTCTATCTTCATAATAATCTTAATGCTTTAATGTTATCCCACTTCACAATAAAGCTCGATTATGGATACTTTAAGAATAGTGTCCTTATGTTTAATAGATCTCATGATTAAGTCACACTTAACATTGTATTAAACAAACTAACTATTCTAGGGACTTTATTATTTCAAAAAAGAAAACATAATAAAGAAAAGCCTTTTATTATTTAATAAATAATTCGATACAAGTACCAAAAGGTATTGGCCTCTAGGGCTTACACCAACAATCTCCCACTAGCACTAGAGCCAATCGGGCATACCCTAATGCCCATAGATCTAGTATGGCCATCATGCTTGTGCAAGAGGCTTTGTTAATGGGTCACGACATTGTCAAGTGTTGGTACTGCATATCTTCACATCTCCCGATCGATTATCTCCGAATGAGGTGATAACGCCTAAGTATGTGTTTGGATCTTTGGTGAGATCTAGGCTCCTTAGCTTGTGCGATAGCACCATTGTTATCACAATAGAGATCAATGGGATCCACAATGCTAGGGACTATGCCAAGTTCACTAATGAACTTCTTGATCCAAACAACTTCTTGCGCATTTGAGGCAATATACTCGGCCTCGGTTGTAGAATCAGCAACTGTTTCTTGCTTTGAACTCTTCCAGCTCACAGCGCCACCATTTAAGCAAAACACATAACCAGATTGCGATCTAAAGTCATCCTTATCGGTCTGGAAGCTAGCATCAGTGTATCCAACTATAGCAAGCTCTTCCTGACCTCCATATATCAAGAATGAGTCCTTAGTCCTTCTCAAGTACTTAAGGATATTCTTGACAGCCACCCAGTGAGCATCACCAGGATCAGATTGGTACCTACTCGTCGCACTTAAAGCATACGAGACATCTGGTCGAGTACATAACATGGCATACATGATAGATCCTATTGCAGATGCATATGGAATCTTATTCATGCGATCCCTTTCTTCCTTCGTTGAAGGGGATTGTGTTTTGATGAACAAGCCATGTTGCATAGGAATGAATCCTTCTTGGAATCATGCATATTAAAGCGTCTCAGCACTTTATCTATGTATGTACTCTGACTTAGGCCAAGCAGTTTTTGTGATCTATCTCTATAGATCCTTATTCCCAATATATAGGCTGCTTCACCAAGGTCCTTCATAGAAAAGCATTTCCCTAGCCAAGTTTTTACTTGTTGCAAGGTAGGGACATCGTTCCAATGAGTAATATGTCATCTACATATAATACTAGGAAGGCGATCATGCTCCCACTAACCTTCTTGTAGACAGGCTCATCTTCGTTCTTGATGAATCCATATTGTTTTACTGTTTCATCAAAACGAAGATTCCAACTTCTGGAAGCTTGCTTCAATCCATAGATTGATCGCTGTAACTTGCATATCTTTTGGGATTCTTCTGGAATGTTAAATCCTTCAGGTTGTGTCATGTACACATCCTCTTGAAGGTTCCCATTTAGGAAAGCTTTGACATCCATCGCCATATTTCATAATCATGATATGCGATTGCAAGTAAAATCCGAACAGATTTAAGCATTGCAAGCGGAGAAAAGGTTTCATCATAGTCAACCCCATGAATTTGTTTATAACCTTTTGCAACCAGTCTTGCCTTATAGGTATGTACCTTACCATCCATGTCAGTCTTCTTTTTAAAGACCCACTTGCATCCTATAGGATTAACTCCTATAGGTGGCTCTACCAAGTTCCAAACTTGGTTAGTGTACATGGAATCCATTTCAGATTTCATGGCTTCTAGCCACTTCTCGGACCAAGAATGGCCTCTTGGTAGGTCACAGCTCATCTTGATCCATGAGCAATACATCACCTTGACCATTTATAAGATATCCATATCTTTCGGGTTGGTGACGTATCTGTTTGACCTCGTTGGTCTTGTTCTCTCGAGCAGTTGTTCTTCCACAACTACTTGTGTTTCCTGCTCCAATTCCTCCATAGGTGTATCAATGCTTTGTGATTCTTGAATTTCATCAAGGTCTACTTTCCTCCCACTTATTCCCTTGGAAATAAAATCCTTTTCCAAGAAAACTCCAGTTCGAGCGACAAACACTTTGCCCTCGGAAGGATTATAGAAGTAATATCCTCTTGTTTCTTTAGGATACCCCACAAATAAGCATTTGTCGATTGGGCTCAAGCTTAGTTGAGATCTGCCGTTTCACATAAACTTGCAACCCCAAATCTTCATGTAAGACATATGTGGTTTCTTACCACTCCATATCTCATATGGTGTCTTTTCAACCTTTTGGTAGGAACACGGTTAAGTGTGAGTCAACGAGCATGTCCCCAAAAGGAGTTTGGAAGATCGGCGTGACTCATCATGGATCGGACCATGTCCAACAAGGTTCGATTTCTTCTCTCGACACACCATTCCATTGTGGTGTTCCGGGAGGAGTAAGTTGGGATACAATCCCACACTCTTTAGATGGTCATCAAATTCTAGGCTTAAATATTCACGCCTCGATCGATCGAAGAACTTTGATATTCTTACCTAGCTGGTTTTGTACTTCATTCTTAAATTCCTTGAACTTTTCAAAGGTTTCGATTTGTGTTTCATTAAGTACACATATCCATATCTCGAAATCGTCGATAAATGTGATGAAGTATTGAAAACCTCCTCTGGCGGTATGTTCGATGGTCCACATACATCGGTATGTATGAGTGCCAAAGTTCATTAGCCCTTTCACCTTTTCACGTGAATGGGGATTTTGTCATCTTTCAATTAAACAAGACTGCATGTCTCATATGATTCATAATCAAATGAGTCCAAAATCCATCTTTATGGAGTTTTGAAATGCGCTTCTCATTTATGTGGCCTAGCGACAATGCCAAAGGTAACTTGGATTTAACTCATTAGTTTTAATCCTTTTAGTATTAATGTTATAAATTGGCATTTCAAGATCAAGGATATACAATCCATTGTTCATTTGTGCAGTAGCATAGAATATATCATTCAAATAAATAGAGCAACAATTGTTCTTTATTATGAATGAAAACCAAACTTGTCCAAACAAGAAACGGAAATAATATTCTCGCTAATTGCGGTACATAATAGTTCTCTAACTGAATTATTAAACCACTAGGTAAAGTTAATACATAAGTTCCAACAGATAAAGCAACCTTTGCTCCATTGCCAACTCAGATCAACTTCACTTTTGCCAATTCTCTACTTTTTTAGCCCGCACATTGGTACAAATGTGAGAACCGCATCCCGATCTAATACCCATGATGTAGTAGATAAATTAATTTCTATAACAAAATATACGAATTTGAAGTCTACTCCATTTTCTTTATCTTCCGGTACTTTGGGCGTTTCTTTCCAATGTCCGGTCTTACGCAATGGAAGCAAGTGCCTCTTTGCTATCCCTCCACTAGGCCTCAAAGCGGAGCGGTAGGCTTGGATTTGGCAACTTCCTTGCCTTTCCCTTTACCAACCTGCTTGGTGGGCCTCTTGTTCACTTCTTTCCATTCGATCATCGAATGGACTTCCCTTGACTTCATATTCTCGTGGTTCTCAACATACTTTAGCTCGGAAGACTTTGTCCAAGTCATTCATATTGAAGTTCATAACAAATTGGTGAAACTATCCGCAACGATTGCAAGATCGGATCGATCGAGTTCCTTTCAAGTGGAAACCCTAATCTCTCAAGGTTCTCCACATACCCAATCATTTTGAGTACATGGGGACCAACGGGGTTCCTCATCAACTTGCTATTAAAAGGGCCTTTGAAACCGAAACCTCTCATTCCTTGCCTCCTCTTGATAGAGCATTTTCGGATGTTCGATCATATCGAACGCCATGTTCTCATGTTGCTTTTGCAACTCGAGTTCATGGTGGCAAGCATGAGACAAGCGGTTTCATTTGCATCATCGACATGCTTCTTATGAGCATCTCTTTCACCTTAGGCAGAAGGAGGTTCCTCAGCAGTGTCTCTAAGACATACACCTTTTGTCATGCTTGAGGACAATCCTCGGTTCGGTGCCAATCCGGAAAATTTGTCCCACAATTTTTCCTTATCAAGGATTGATCGCAAAATGTTGTTAGATGATGTGTTTTGAGTCATGGTAATCTACATAAAAGATATAAAGTTATTAGTATCATTAAAACAACATATTCAATTAGGCCTTTAATTAAATATGCTCCACTATTTTACTCAAACCAAATGACCCTCATCATTTGATTCGGAAAATCCGTTGGAAGATTTTCTAGTGGGTCGAGATCCATATTTCACTGTTTTAAGTCGTTAGGTGATTACACAAAACTCGATTATTTAGGTAGGAACTCCTTCCAATTGTATCCAATACAATTCTCGAATACCTCGGTTGGTGAATAACTCTTTATTCTAATCCATCACATGGATCATTCCTAACTCATGCTTCTAAACACATATAATCTCATTATAATTGTTTAGTTAAGTTTGACCCAAAGTTTTAGCAATTGGATATTACACTTATCCCATCGCACCTTACCAATATAGAACATGCACCTCGCGCGAAACCTACATTGTTCGATACTAGTCTTGATGAGTGCTAAAACTTGGAAAGCATAAACTTAATATTTACTTTGAGGAATTTGTTATTAGTTTGATCTCACCGGCAACATGCAAATCGTCTCTCACATGCATCAACATACAAACACATGCATCAACATACATACAAAAGATACATTATGGCCCTAGCGCAATTGTTCTCTCAAGCCAATGAGAGAACCTAAGCTAAACCTAATAACGATCTAAACTTCTCCAAGCAAGACCTCCAGGTTATCCTCCTTTGATATTGTATTCTTCTCTTTCTTCTTGACATTACATAAAAGAATACTCGTTTTACATACGAGGAGTGAGATGAGAAAGAAGTTACATCAAGAGATTAAGAGGAAGGCACGACAGTCGTATTTTAAAATACCAAAATAAAAGAGTCTAAGGCCATAAGCGATCACCACAAGAAAATAATAAAACACCTTTTATTATTATTATTTAAATTTCATTAATTAAGAAAATCAAATTAAGTTTTGGCGATTGATCACACACGCAGAGTTAGCGGGGTTCCGCCGGTCGTGAATGTGGTTCCGCTGACCGTTCGGGACGGGGGGCAGCGCCTCCTGGGTGTTAGGCGCGCCCGACGAAAATTTTAATGAACAATTCATTTAAATCGACGTTTTACGCACAACTCTTGTCTGTTAACCCTTCCCAGTATAACTCTCCGACAGACAACCTTGTGCCGTCATGAACCCTAATGCAAATAATTTCATGCCGTCAAACACAACTCGATTGATAATTCACTATGATCGATCAACATGCCATTGCTTCACCATACTAAAGTCGGATTCAAGCAAATGAGCGATGATCTCTCAAGAATAACAATCCTCATGTGATTGAATGGAAGAAATCGAAATAGTATATCCAATATACTATCTTTGCACCAGAATTATTTATATCACATATAAAGTGGATCAATCATATTAGTGTAACTCATGGATGACCGATGTATCGCTGCTTCACCATACTAAAGTCGGATTCCGAAGCATAGTCAACATCGATTCATCCAAATCGTACACACAATGATGCCAAATTTTAATTTAATTTAATCGATTAATGTTTTAATTCATTACGAGTTTTAACCTTATAAAAGAATGTAGAAATTAAACAAATATCGGATCCATGGTTTCGTAAGTGGCTCGATACCGAAGGAAAATCGCCTCTTAAAATTGCGTGAAATTGATTTTCCTTTAGGATCCTTACGAATGGACATGGTCATGATAGAGGATTTTTACCTCTTGTGGTGATTCGGATTTACCGTGATCACGACGTTGATGAAGAACAACGTCTACTCGATCCACGAACGACTTGCTTCCGATCACGGCTAGCTCACGAACGAAACTTTGGTGAGAGTGAACGGAATCTCGGCGGGATTGGGACCGAATTTTCATCAAGTGTTAAGCTTCATCACAAGGGTCCTATTTATAAGACCACAGTGTGGGCTACAAGCTTAAAAGCCCAACAAATGTAAACTAAAAGCCCGATAAAGCACACGAAAATCATACATTTATGATGTATCGTGTATCACTTAAGCATGTGGTACCTTACCATATTCCGTATTCCACTTCCGTATTCCATTTAAGTACACCGTACCTACGGTGTTCCTTATTTTCACTATCTCTCATTAATCCTTATGTGTGTGACCAGAGGTTTCCGCGACGTTGGCAATTATATTAAATCATATTTAACATAATAAGCGAGCGGTATCTAGCAACACATCATGCTACCCAAGTCACGAAAATGTCATGTGATCGACAAATCCTTTCCGTGATAATACTTGTGTGTATAATTACCCTTTGCCCTTATGTCTATATTGAACACAAGGCATATACCGTGTCATCCTTGTCCGTTCAATATTGGGCCCTCGACATTTATCCGTTATGCGGGATGGGCAAATTCCATCTAGGTCACTCATGTCCCTCAGCATGCTTTGTGAAGTACCCATCAACTATCTTTATGATCATCCAGTTACGGACAACGTTTGATCAGCAATAAAGCACTTGACTCTACATCTAGGGTCCATAGTGGTTTCGGTCGAAGGTGGTATGCACCACTTATCACCATGAGAATAACTTATGACACTTTGCATAACATTCTATGTAGTACTCTCATGGCGGGTCAATCCAAATAAATATTACTCCTAATATTTATACCTATGTCAAGACTTGATAACTCCTTATCCATGATCCACGAGATGCGATCATCAGTCTATCTTCATAATAATCTTAATGCTTTAATGTTATCCCACTTCACAATAAAGCTCGATTATGGATACTTTAAGAATAGTGTCCTTATGTTTAATAGATCTCATGATTAAGTCACACTTAACATTGTATTAAACAAACTAACTATTCTAGGGACTTTATTATTTCAAAAAAGAAAACATAATAAAGAAAAGCCTTTTATTATTTAATAAATAATTCGATACAAGTACCAAAAGGTATTGGCCTCTAGGGCTTACACCAACAAAAATGACACACAACTTTGGTATCCATGCCTGTAATATCTAAAGGTGCCTAGGCAAATAAGTTAATGTTCCTCTTGAGCATGAAGACTAACTCTTCTTTTTCTTCATATTCAGATAAGGAGGCATACATCTTGGTGACTTGGTGGATCAAAGGGACAATATAGACGTATTTTAAATCTCTTATTGGGGTAAGAATTTCATTCTCTACCGCAAACCTAGGGTTCTAACTTGCTACATCAGCGTCACATGCGTCTAGATGAGGGATGACACCCATGGCAACAAGTTCCCTACTCATTTCCAGGTTATTCTAATAATATTCCTATGCGATTTTCTAGTCCCCATAACTACACCAACAACCAAGTAATGTGTATTTGAGGCTTTAAAGGAAGGTGGACATGACCGTCCCTAATAAGTTAAGGGCGGGTCTTCCATGATGGTGTTGTAAGGGGACAATACTTCTACCATAAAATATATTACTTCAATTGTTTTAGCGTTTGTCTCTCATCCAGACGTCATTTTAAGAGATATGTGATCCTTTACCCGTAATTGTTCTTCTAAAAGGTCAATCAAAGAAAATTGGAATGTTTTGATGTTGTTGGGGGTCAAGTTGGAGCTTATGGAAGAGACTCTAGAACAAGGCGCCCGTTGAACTTTCAATGTCGAATAATACTCGATTCACATCCCAATTATTATACTAAATTGTAACGATCATAGGGTCATTATTTTGAGAAAAAACATCAACACCTCTTCGTTCAAAAATATGTTTTTAGATTCTCGTTCCTTCCTCACGATCATGGTAGCGTTAGCATATATGACGTTTGCTATAAAAACTTGACATGTGTATTTTTTTGGGAGAAATTGGATTCTCCTCTATGAGTGAAACTTCCTCTAATGGCGTTGACATTGATATTGGAGCTTTGCTTAAGCATCCTCACGAGAATATGGTGAAAGCTAAGGTGAGTAACAATGAGCTGGGCCTAGGCCAGGTTTACCAAATTTCACAGCGAATGTCAATTGTACTTGCTAAAAAGTACAATACATGACAACTCCTAATGATTAAGAGTTGTCAAAATTTTTAAGCTATGTTGTGGGGTTGAGAGCTAGACCATGTATGGGGTGACAACCTATGCATATGTTCTTTTTCTTGTGGGGATGAGATTGTCTCTCTCAACTCTATCGTTGAGATATTTATAGTAGTCCTAGGCCGAAATCCTAAACCCTTTAAAATAACAACTACTACTGAGAGGATGCATAGGTGGATGATTGACCCATCACTTTTTTTCGAAAACATGATTAGTTACTCCTTTTTATTGTTACGAAAGAAGACATGTTCTCTCCCTATTTCCCATGTCGGACGAAAATTTCTAAAAGAATGTGACATGTTTAATCTAAAAGACAACACATCTAATAAACAAAACAATCGACCAGAGATAGGTTATCAACTCCACTTAGATCTCTTATATTTACCTCACCTCTTATGTATTATTTTTTTAAGATAAATCAATATCCTATAAATCTTATTTTTTAATGATTAAGGATAGAGTTCTACATAACTCTAGAAAAGATTCAAAATGTACCTAATCATTCCAAAATGCACCTTGGCACTGAATACAAATTCAAGTTAAGACAAAGAGAGACAAGATAAAGCATAATAGTTGACTATAACCCATTGTTTCCCACTTAAATATTGACAAAGAATTGACCAATCAATTTCTTCGTTTTCCTATCATTTTGCCGACTTTATCTTCATTCCATTTGCTGAAACAATCATAGCAAGTGTTGTCGATGAAAAAGATAGGCATAGAAAAAGGAAACCCTGAATTTTTATGGTGAACATTCTCGTACACAGTTTGATAAAATAGTTGTGTATCAATTGTAAAGCCAAACAAGTCTCGCAAGATTCACAATAGTACTCATTACATAGAAAGTGGGTAATGAATAATGATGACCATTATTATATGTAAATTGAAAAATCATGACCTCATTGTCGAAAAACACAGGAAGCTTTAGGAGTAAATTTGTAATTTTTTTAAATAATAATAATAATATATAATATATTTATTTATTTTAATTATTATATTTTAATATTATTTTTATTTTATATAAACTTTATAGTGATATTTTGTTGTAAATCTAATAATTTAAATTTTTACTCATATTTTATTGAATATCTTTATGTTTTATTAATGTACATGTGCTTTGATTTTTTTTTTTAAATGTCATATGAGATACCAGTACTGGTACTTGCACTAGAAACTGTATCCATACATTTTAATCATTGTTTTGAGCTTAATAAGTTGATATAGCGAAGAATTTATTATATTTGTCATTTTTTATTGTTGACAAATTACGCTTTAAACATCACAATCACAACAATATAAACTTAGAAAATAATATTTTGTATTCCGTTGCAGAAAATAAGATAAATGATGTGTAGATATGAAGTTCTTCTGTATGACAATACATGTCTCTAATACGACGGAGTGGAGGATCTATTTTCAAAGTTAACATATGATCAAGTCAATATTATGTGAGACTCAACCATGTGTTCTCTCAAGATGTCTTACCAAACTCTCTTAGTTTTAGTGACAAAACCAATTCTTGGTAGTACCGATGACATACATTTATCCGCACGATGATTTATCCCTAGAGGATAAGTATTTTAAGAAAAATATTATGGGTTCTTGTTCTTCTTTTTGTTCTTGTTGTTCATGATGTTCTTGTTGTTCTTACCGCTATTGTGTTCTATTGCTATTATTTTTATTTTATTAAAAGACATATAACAATGGTTAAGTTAACTAACTATTGTGATATCACGCGAATTTTCCAGTATACTACAACGGTTCTAGGACCGTGATTGTAAGTAATCTATTTACAACAACACTCTACATAACAACGCCTAGACCCACATGCTTGTATATCTTTTCCAACCGTTGTTAAATGTCTTTTTCATAATAGTGTTTTCTTATCTTTTTTAGGGTTTGGAGGCATTTATTTTCTCCTTTCTCCAGTCAACCCGGTCGTCTCCAATTCTCTATTGGTTTCTTCTCCTTGCATATTAGTTTTTCAATTGTCTTTCATCGGTGATAGTGATTGTCCTAATTACGATGTCCATAGAGAAATGTAAGAATATCCCTTTGTCAAAGGAGGAAGAAAAGGGTATTACTGCAAAGGTTAAAGTCTACGACGAGAAGATCTTTCAACGAACCTTAGGGAAATTGTGGATTGATAATAGCTTCAATTCAAGAGCTTTCATCAATATGATAGGGAGATTGAAAACTCAAGAGTTCGGTGGAATCTCAAGAACTAAGTAAAAATCTCTTTTTGTTTCGTTTCGCTACAAAGAGGGATATGAAAGGCGTACTGCATAGCGAGCCCTAGAGTTTCTCTAAGAATCTTCTAGTTCTTTCTCGTGTCTCCGGTGAAGAACAAACATTCGATCTCAATATGTATTTTGGAGTCTTCTGTATAAGTTCAGAGTGTGCCTAAGAGAGAAGGAGGTGAATTAGATACTTTAAAATTCTTGACTCATTCCTAACAAATCTATGTCTTTCTTGCTTTGGCTCATGTAGGAAAAGAATCAAAATCATACCTTATATGGATAAATATTTATACTCATATAAAACTTACATGTCATTTAATTTTGACAAGACAATCGATAAATAAATAGATAAATTCTCTTCATAATTCAGACGAATATGAATAAACTCAAAATATCAATGAGATTATTTTTCTAGTTTATTAGAATCTCTAATGATTGTCAAAACTTTAAATTGAATCAAACCATTATATAATTGAATTGAGTAGTATCACCATATTTAGTATTACCAACTAGAAAGCACGAGAATAAACTCAACTAAATATATCGCAAAATGAAGGCACTAAATCCATCATAGAGTAACACTTATCCTGAATAAAAAGACACTCGCATATTATTATTGTAAACATACTAAATCATTTTAAAATGCACGTTGACAAAGAAAAACAAAATGAAAGCCATAATAGTTTACTATGTTTCATTGTTTGCCATTAATGTTGACAAAAAAAATGACCAATCAATTTCTGCATATCTCATCATTTTCCACCTTTATCTCTCATCCTATTGCTGAAACAATCATAGTATTTGATGAAAATTACTATAGGCATTGAAAATGAAAAACATGGAAAGTCTACTAATACCATGTTTACCAAAGAGTACACAAGCCAAGCATATTGACAAATTTTAATGATGAACACTCTAAGCTAGTTTTGTGAGATATAGTTTCAAGTATCTAATCATTTGATGTTGAGTTATTTCTTTTTTAATATTGAAGTAGTATTTTTTAAAAAAAATTAAACTTTAAATTAATTTAATATGTTATCCACACCAATCACTTTATTCGACTACACCTTAGAATTCGTCAATTTTAATTGGTTAGATTTAAATTGTCTTTTGGAAAGTTATAAAAAATATGAAATCATCTACACTCCACTACTTACTATATCATGCATAGTTTTTTTTAAAAGGTAAAATATATGTATCAGATTTTAATAAATAGCACCAAAAAAAAAAAGAGATAAAAGAATTTATTTATTTTTATCTCTCTTATTTTGATCCAAAATAATTTTTGTCTCATTTTAAAAATCGATTTTTGATTTTTTGGGCATCTCCGAAAATTGCATCTATCCAAGAATATGTTTCTTATTTTTGTCTCAGATAAAAATTTGGTTTGAGGTGTGCTTCGCCTTCAAGCGACTATCGCTCATCAAAAGACGAGTGACAGTTGTCAAATTTAGTATTAATAGTGTACCACCTTTACTCTATTATTCATTTAAAACTAGTAGAAGACTCGTGCGTCTGCATGGGTATTTTCGCAAGTGAGTAAAATAATTTAATATTTCTAATAGATATAAAATAAAAAAATTTATTTAGTTGTTTGGTAGCAAATGGAAAAAAAAAAAGGCGGAAAGGTGTTTATAACTGAGTAAGAGTCATACAAAATCAAACAACATGTTTGACAATGTTTATAGTAAATTTGAATAGCAACAAAAGTTCAAACTAAATAATAGTAGCAGTAACATGTTTTATGAAATAAATAATAGAAAAACTTAGACAACGTTATGAAAAACTTCTTTGAAAACCACATTAGTTGTCTCACATAAATGAATTTTTTCTTTGTCATGAATCAAAATCTTCAAACCTTCTTTGCTCATGACTCTTGATATTGCAACGTATAATTTACCATGACTAAACACATTTTTTGGCAAATATAAACCCACATAGTCTAATGATTGTCTTTGAGATTTGTTTATTGACATGGCAAATGAGATAATAATTGGGAATTGTCTTCTAACAAGCTTGAATGACCAAGGAGATTGAGAAGGAGATAAAGACATTCTTGAAATATAAATAGTATTTTCAACATGAGTACCTGATATAATTTGTGCTTCAATGACATGATTTACCTGCCTAGTTACTGTCAATCTTGTTTCATTACATAGTCCTTCGCTTTGATCCAAATTCCTGATCAACATGATACATGTACCAATTTTTAGCTTGATAGAATGATTTGACAATCCTGAAGTTTTCAAACAATTTAAGAGCTCATGTGTCAAATGCTCAAATCCATCATTATCATTAACCTCAGATCGATCTATGTTGTCACTACTCAAGAACTCCATTTCATCACCTAAAAGATTGAAATGAATTAATTTGTTTGATGTCACAGTATAAAAGAATTTATATAAGTTGTCAAAATTAAGTAGTATACCTGATAGAAGATTAGTAATGTAATCATTGATTTTATCGACAATTTCAATAATTGACGATAAAATAGCCCGACTTTAAAAGAAAGATGCATTTTTGTAATTTTGAAGGAGATCAGGATAAGTACTTGAAACAATTTTTTCATCAGAAAAGCAAACAAAGTTTATATTTAATGTTAAAACTTTTTGGCTATTGTCGATGTTTAACTTTTTGTCATAGGTGTCCAAGTACATTAGAGAATTAACTTTTTGTCCTAATTGATAGCATGTTAAATTTAAATAAAAATTAATGTAGTCAATGATGCAAATATTCTTACAATTTTGTTTCCCTAATGTGAGAATTCTTAGGCAACTAATGTTTTAGAAACCTTGTATGAAACAAACTTTTGCATGATGTTTGCAACTGCACGTCCAAAAAAGTCCCCCAATACATGATGCAGTAAATCATGTCCTTCCTAAACTCACAAATTGTTTAAATAATAATCTTAGCCATTGAAATAGACAATAGAAAATTTTGTATACTGTTTGAAATAAAAAATGTAATAGACAATAGAAATTTGTTAAGTCATTTTATACACTTGGGATGTACTACTTTCTACAAATGTTTGTATACTGTTTGTAAAAAAATGGGACAGATTATAGAAGGAGGGTTTCGCAGTAACTAAGCTCTGGATTTCCTTTTAATATGTTTTAATAGTAAGGTTAGACATCAACTTCATCAAACTTTTTCTGTACACAATTTAATGTTCTACAAACTGTGATAACATATATAGATTGGTATTCACACAGAAAAGCCAAAAATTATCAGAATAAGCTGGAATCACAGAAGAATTAAGTCAAGATCAGCAAGGGTGCCTAAAGACCAAATAATGTGAACAAAATGAAATCCATTAACATGGAAATATCATTACAATAAACAAAAGATTCTTAAAGGGAAGTTTGTCAAGGTTCTACAAAAGATGTTGGATGATTAAACGACAAGTTGATGATAAATAAAGTCTTACACAAAATAATTAGGTGCGCCAAATTAAACATGGGTGAAAGTTGAAGCATAGTGGTTTAGAATTGAAAAATGGGCAGTCGTTTGCCTTTGGAGTGTCTTGCACTTTTGGTTCTTGGATTCTTTGTAGCAGACAACTTAGGGGTCAAGAATTCAGCAGGTTCATCATCTTTGTTAGAATCAGCTCCCGAGAATCTCTTCGAAGGGTTGTCCTAGAAGATGAAATTTCCAGTGCAGGAATCATGTTTAACCTCTATCTCGATCTTGTACCTGGAAAAAAATAGATGAGACGCTGTGTTCTACTAAATTAGATGATCAATTTGGTTTGAAGTAAGTAAGTTTACTTGGTGATGGGGGAGAAATAGGCTCAGAGCAATCGCATCGAAAGGGGGCACCAATTGACTTATTTGTAACCTTACAAGTTGGACAAACCTCATTGTATAGGAATATAATTTCTCCATACAATGGCCTATATAAGATTTGGTTGGGTGGATAGATCTATATTTAGTGATGTGAAAACTCTCTTGCATTATGGGGTCTAATTGAACTGTACATATTTCCGCAATAATCTATAGAACCCTACTGCATGAAGAGTTGATCTCAAGATGAACCTATTGATGGAGGTGACATCCTATTCCATTTCAAAATATTTTTATTTTTGGTCGTGGTCTCCATCTTAGCGAGTGCATCACATTTATTGGGGTTGGATTATATGCCCACACCCTTGAATTAGAAACCTGAGAACTTATCGGCTATGACGCCAAAGGTGTATGTTTTAGGGTTGAGTCTCATATTATAACTCGGTTAAATACGTGGGTAATATTCTCGTTGTGCAATCAGTCTTTGTCGGATTTCACGATCATGTTGTCGATGTATACTTTTAGCATCTCACCAATTTCTTCTTCAAAAACCTTGCTCATTATTCTTTGGTGTATGTTTTGGGGTTGGACTATATTCCCACACCCTTTAATTAGAAACCCGAGAACTTATCGGCTATGAAACCAAAGGTGTATGTTTTAGGGTTGAGTCTCATATTATAACTCGGTTAAATACGT
The DNA here is from genome assembly GCA_021764765.1 of Vicia sativa. Taxonomy (NCBI): domain Eukaryota; kingdom Viridiplantae; phylum Streptophyta; class Magnoliopsida; order Fabales; family Fabaceae; genus Vicia; species Vicia sativa. The sequence goes on from CM038793.1 coordinate 307,955,535, forward strand.
GGGTAATATTCTCGTCGTGCAATCAGTCTTTGTCGGATTTCACGGTCATGTTGTCCATGTATACTTTTAGCATCTCACCAATTTCTTCTTCAAAAACCCTGCTCATCATTCTTTGGTGTATGTTTTGGGGTTGGATTATATGTCCACACCCTTTAATTAGAAACCCGGGAACTTATCGGCTATGACCCTAAAGGTGTATGTTTCAGGGTTGAGTCTCATATTATAACTCGGTTAAATACGTGGGTAATATTCTCGTCGTGCAACCAGTCTTTGTTGGATTTCGTGACCATATTGTCCATGTATACTTTTAGCATCTCACCATTTCTTCTTCAAAAACCTTGCTCATCATTCTTTGGTATGTAGTTCAAGTATTTATTAAACCAAGAGGAATAACGTAGTATCAGTAATATGTGTGCTCTATCATGAAATAAGTTTTCTCTATGTGTTCAGGAATCATCACAAATTTTAATGTACTTGGAGTAAGCATCCATAAGCGACAACAATTTGTACTCGGTTGAGCGGTCTCCCAATTTGTGGATGTAAGGAATTGGTGGGAATCTTTGATATATACCTGGTATATATCAGTGTAATCGACACACATCCTCCATTTGCATAATGATTTTTTTAACTAGGATAACGTTGGATAACCAATCAATGTACTTTAACTCAAAAATGATACTAGTCTGGAGCATCCCCTAAATTATATTCCTAGTGGCCTTGACCTTTTAGGAGGATTTTCGTTTCCTTTTTTGGCTATGTATTTGATGGAGAGATATCTATTCAACCAGTGGCAAGTCACACTGGTATCAATATTGGGCATCTCGTTTGGAGACGCCGCATATAGATTATATTGGCACTATGGAACTTGACGAGGTCTCTTTTTACTAGATAAGGTAAGCCTAATCCTATCTTGACAATTTTAGAAGGGTTTTCGTCGAGTTTCACTTCTTTAAATTCTCCATTTGGAGTTATCCTTGCGGTTTTCATCTTTGTCCCAATTGAAAGGTTGAGCTCGTTGTCCTGTTTTGTCTCGTACGCGTGTGCGTCGAGATTTATTTTGTTGATGCTAGAGGTGACGACTCTTCTCATTTTCCTTTATGGAAAATGGTTGGTTGTCGTTGGATCTCTTAGTAGTATCTTATGTGTTGAGTGGGCCTCAAGTAGATCTACTTGGACAATAACTGACTCGTTATGGTTATTATAATACTTTATCTTCAAGTGGACGGTAGAAGTGACTATGTCGAGCATCACGAAGAAAAGTCATCTTAGGATGCAACAATAGACATTATTAATGGGAACCACTAGAATGAACACATATACCATTCTTTTGCCCCTTCTTTCCCGTAAGAAGAATGGCAACTCTAGAATATCACAAGGACGAGTTATGGAATCATTGAACACCTTTAGATCTGTTCCTTTGTATCGTGATAGTGTCTTTTTACGTAGTCACAAATATTTGAAAAAACTCGTGTACATTATGTTGCATGAGTTTCCCATGTCAATTAGAGTCCTCAGTACCATGAGATTTTCTTTAGTAGCCATTATCACCAACATAATCACTTTGTTGGAAGTTTCACGTACCTTTTCGTTGTCTCAGAACTCTATGATTAGTTTGTCGTCTTTTGGTTTCTCTTCATTCGCCTAAAATCCTAAGGCATCTCTCTTCACATATATCTTGCTTGACTCGTCGAACGATCCTCCAAAGGTGAAAAGAGATGATGAGGTATTGAAGTTAGAATGGAAGTAGAGATTCTAGGGGCATGATTGAAAGTTTTCATTATCGATTGACGAAATTGTTGCTGAAATGGCGTGATACAAAGAATCTAATGAATTCAATGTGAAAATTTGCGAGAATCAAAAGTCAATTCTCATAGACGACATCAATATTTTTGTGCAGAACAGAAAATTGATTATGTAGAGATTAAAATTTTTCCAAAACAGTAAATAAGAGTAAATCTACAAAATTAACATCTCAACGTAGCAAAGAAAAGTAAAAATAAATTAATAATAATATATGTTGTGGGGGCGTGGCATGACATAATTTATATATATCACACGGTTAAAACCGCTCCCGCTTATCTCATCATGAGATGTAGGAGACAACCAATAGAATCTGGCGATTGCCGATGGACACACAGACCAAATCTAATGTGTGGCTTTGTGGCAGAGGTCTTTCTGTTCTCAACTTGTTCCACTATGAAGACATTTCAAATTGGACTGATTGAGTTTGGTCGGTTTTATTATGGCGTTAGGCCAACCCAAAACAAAATAAAAAGCTAAAATTTCCACATCACCGACTTACAATAGAATGCAATGGGTTGAAAGCTTAGTCTAGAAGCGCAATCTTATAGCACTATATGGGAAATAAAATTCTGCATATACATATACTTGGAGCCTAGAAGTTGAGATAATGGAGATATATATAACACGTGAGTAGGTAATGTCTTGAGTCAATTGTTATCAATTCACATTAGATTGCATTAATATACTATAAAGTTACGCAAGTGCTCTTAGGCTTTGGCTTCTATTATTTAATCTCATATCTTGAAAAATATCATTTAACAGATAAGGGTTGCCATCCTTGGAGAACTGTAATAAGCAAGCTAAATAGAGGACAGAACATGAAAAGAGAAAACTATATTAGTAATCAAAGTTATATTTCGATCCAAAAATATTGTTTTTTGTTTTAACCATCTAATATTTAGGAGGTGATGATTAATACAAGAAAAGTCTAAATAATACTAGTAATTGTCATTGTTTGAATTTGACCTCAAGTTATCATGCGTTTTCTTTTATAATTAACTTCAATCATGCTTTAATCAATAATTATTGAAGATCACAATGTTTAAAAATAATAACAACACGTGTTACTAATGTTTTAAAAATAGGAGTGGACGTCAAATCAAGGATATTAGATTTGATTATTGATTTACTTGTCGAATTATTGAGTCATTGGTTAAATCGTGTGAAAATTAAGTTAAATCAAATATCTCGATTGAAAAGAACATCTATAACAAAATTATATAGTTATTAAACTATTGAATCAGATATATACAAAAATCACGACACTTACAAAATTTTAAAATTCTAAAATAGGTTTAATTGTAGTTTTGATTCTTCCATTTTTTTTTTTTTAGTTTTGATCCCCTATTTTAAAATTCATGTTTTTGGTCACTCGAACTTTTTTTTTAAAGATTTTAGTCCCCGTTTTAATTTAAGGTCAAAATTTGATGACATGACTATTGAATTAATGATGTGTCAATGCCACATTTTTTATAATAATTCTAAATCATTATTATTGATATTTAATTATTGTAATTTATTTAGAAAATTAGAAATTTTTTTGACTATTTAACATTTTAAAACTAAAATTTTGCAACACAAGGGATTCGGCCCCCAACGTTAGAGTTTCAAGACGAGTCCAGGCAACATTAGCATATAACATTTTATAAAACACGAGATTCAAACCCACAACGTTGGAGTTACAAGGCGAGTCCTTTACCACTCAATCACCAATTTCTATAATAAAGAAATTCAACATATATCAAGCAATCACATCAAATCAATAAGGATATTAAATCAAAATGATATTAGGTGGTTGAGTGAAAAATGATATTAGGTTATATTTGAATTAGGTTATTAGGTTATATTTTAAATCAAATCAGTAAATCAAATCAAATAAGTAAGGATATTAGGTTATATTTTAATTTTAATTTTTTAAAATTTATCAAAATGATGTTGTTTTGTCCGAGAAAAACAACTAGCATTTAAGCCACTCGTTCACCGTTGTTACCATTTTCCCCAGTTCTGGCCAGTTTCCACTAGTTCAATAACTTATATGATTCAACAAAATCAGACCAGGTCAATGACCCCTATGATTCTCGATTCGACTGGATGATCCAATTTTTAAAACACTACTTACAAGTGAGTAGTTGAATATTCCATGTATGTGAAATAGTCTAACATGGAAAATTAGTTCGCTTTAATTTATATAAAGTTGCACTCAATAACCTCAATAAAGGAGTTAAAGAGGATAAATAATTATATGGATAACTGTGGTGGCCCCAAATCTTATGTCACTTGTCCATTCATACCCCCTCCCATGCCAATAAAATAGGCCGAGTTTCCAAGATTTGACATTTTAAATCATTCTCCATGTTGATTTTGAACTTTGCCAATTCAATATCATTTCAACATGCGTCTAATAGATCATCCAAATAAAGACATAATATAATTTGAACTTGCTCATTGAAATATATACTAGTAAAAAATATGGGGTGTGCGTGTTCCCTCTGTAATACCCCGATTAATTTAATAATTATTTAATTGTGTAGTTAGAAATTATCTGATAATTAGTGTGTTGAATGGTGTGTTTTGACATTGCTTGGTGTGAGGTAGTGTCAGAATTAATGTTGTTGGGAGTAGTTTAGATTTATTAATTTGAGGATAAATTATTAAATTTAGAATTATTATTAGAAATAATAGAAATATTAGAAAATAGAATTTGTTACTAATTAATTAGTTGTTATTTAAATAATTAAAATATTAAGATCGTTAGTAGAAAGATGACAAGGGCAATGTGGTATTTTGATATAATAAGTGAGGATAGAAAAGGGAAACCAATATTAAGGGTCATAAGGGTAGAAGTGACTATAAGAGAAAATAAGGATTAGAATTCTCATTAATTACGATCGTGAAAATAAGAAAGAAGAGAATAAGCAAAGAATTAGGGCTTGAAGGAGAACTCCATTAGAGAAGGAAAGATAACTCGGAAATCCTAAGGTAAGGGTGGGGTTCCAAATCTCAAAGGGATAGTATAATTATAGGTATGTAGGAAATTTGATTGTATGATTTTGTGTGGGTTTGTTTATGAATTGGTTTGTTTGTGTGTGTTGAACCTAATGATGAACGCTTGATGAAATTGCAATAGAAATTGGTGATTATTTTGTGTAGTGATTCTTTCATAAAATCCCAATCTAAAACTATAGGTAATGAAGGTTAGAACTTTAGGATTGAATTTGGTAGAATATCCTTAGGTCTTGTGTATGATCAATTGGGAATTTTTTTTAGATGAGGATTCGATGAATATATGATGTTAGGAACCCTTGATGAATATATGTTGTTAGGATCTTTAAATAATTATTATAGGCTGTTGATAATATTATAGAATCATAGGATTTCAAATTCTGAAACTGGAACTTTTTACGGATTCGAATTCGGAGGTCCGAAAGACCTCCGCCGACTCATGAATCTAAAAAAACAAGGATGAGAAGGGTTGTTCAACGGACTTGCGCCGACTCATGGTTTCTTTGCGTCGACTCATGATTTCTTTGCGTCGACTCATGATTGGCTTGCGTCGACTCAAAAGACAACAATTTTGACAAATGCTGTAACAACCATAACTTTTTAACCATAACTCCGTTGTAGACGTCGTTCGAATCGTTAGAAAGCTAATAAAACAAACTATAAGATAGAACTAGGTTTTTTTGGCATTAGATGATTTAATAATTATGTGAATTATGCAAAATGACATGTATATTTGTGATAGTTTGCGTATTAATTGGTGATCGTGTTGCGATGCGTTGTAGTTGTTGGTTTACAATAGGTGGCTGGAAACGGTAAGGCATTGATGATGGTTGAAATCAATGAATTGTATTGTTGAATTACATGTTTATGTCTCATGAACTCATGTTACATTATTGTTGTTGTTGTTGTTGTTGTTGGCTCAAATCCTAGATGGAGTGATTACGAGGGAGGAAAATACATTTATTCTCTTTGTTGATGGCTCTAATCCTAGATGGAGTGGATTAGTAGTTAGGTGAATCAATTGTTCACAAAAATGGTGACCCCGGTCCTAGATGGAGTGGATTCGGTGGAAATATCGGTACCGCATGCATTGTGTCTATGTTGAGTTGCATTCCATACTTGTTGTTGATGTTGATCGTGAATGTTATATTGTATAATTTATGACAGTTGTGTTGTGGTGATAAGATTACTTGAACACTGATAATTATGCATGATAGTTTCGTATATCTCTGATTATATTGTCTTTATATTGTTGTGATATCTCACCCCTTCTGTTGTTATGTTGCCTTTACATGGGTAACGTGCAGATACTCAGGAGTAGCTCGAGTAGCAGGAGTCGAAGAGGTTGCTCTTCTTTTTAGTTCGAGTCGACGTTACGCTCTGATACTTAACACTCGGGTTGGGGATAAACGCTTGTTTTGTTTATTTTACTTGGTTTGGCTTTTTGTTGATGATTCCTGATGGAGCATTTTAAACCGCGGAATAATTATTTGAAGTTGTTTGTTGGATTTGAAATATTTCTGCTATTTCAATGAAGTTGTTTAATTAAGACTAATTTATGTTTATTCCAAAAATGTGTTATGTATCTATTGAATGAGCTGTTGTGGTTTTTGAAGCATGTGACATCCTGATTTATGTTTGTTTGAATTTTTAAGTTTACTCTGATTTTGTATAATTATGCAACGGAGAAGTCAGGGTGTTACAACCTCTGTAAAGGAAGGGGGACTCAGAGGCCTTTGTATGTATATAACACATTTATGTAGTGGAGACTTTCTCCCGACTAAGAGAAGACATGACCGATGGTTTTTGAGGTTGTTTAAGGGACCAGCTCCGTGAGGTGAGAGGCCCTGTTGGTTGTCAATGTTGTTGGGTTGTAGGAAGTTGGTAAGTTTGATAATGTGTTATGGTTAGAGGGAGCGTAATTCTCTTTAAGTAGTGGAAAATATGTATGATTTAGATTCTCATTATCCTCTTGAGTTGTAATGTATTTATAGAGGTCTCTAGAACCTAGAGTTTCCTCAAAAAATGTCACTGTCCACTTAATTAAATGATAGGTAATATAAATTCCTATTTTTCATAGGTGAAATGAGTCATCAACGACTCTGGATTTGTCTTTAAGAAGATGAGAGGAGACTTTAAAAACTTTAGAGATTCTGAAATCTCTAATATTAAAGGAGATGACGACCTTTGTACAATAGGCAATTAAATTGAAACTTGCAATTAACATGTTCAAAGCACTCTTGCAATGAATGTTCTGTCCGAAAGTAAAGCCATATTTAATTTATTATGTAAAGTCAATTATATGTAGTGGAGAGAAAGTTTCAAAGTTATAGGAATCATCAATTTATTGATGGTTAGGAGAAAATTAAGTTAGCTATTTATAGCACAACAATTAATATAAATAGTTGATACATTGTAATGTTTTAATTATCCCATAATCATCCAAGAGTTTAATAGGCAATTGCTTCTCTTACTTTTATCTCTTATTTTAGTTGTCTTAATATTATTTTGTTACTTTGATATCCAACAGTGGTATCAGAGCTATTGGTGTAGGTTCATAATCCGCTGCGGTTCACGATTATTATTCACACGTGTGATTGTATACTTTTACAGTGATTGTTAACGTATACCGAATTCATTCCAGTGTGCAGTAAAATTATATAATACTGTTCACGTATACTTTGTTATTCACAGTGAAATTGTGTTAGCCGATTCAGTTGCTAATTGTTTGGTGTAAAACCATGACAGCAAAATTTGAGATTGAGAAGTTCAATGGGAGTAATTTCTCCTTGTGGAAACTGAAGATAAAAGCAATCCTGAGGAAGGATAATTGTTTAACAATTGAAGATAGAGTTGAGGAATATCGGAAAAGTGGAATGAGATGGATAGCAACGTTGTTGCCAATTTGCACGCATTGGCGGATTCGTTTTGTCTAGCGAAAAGAAAACTGCAAAGGAGATATGGATGTCCTCATCAAATTATACGAGGTCAAGTCACTACACAACTGCATTTTCTTAAAGAGAAGACTCTATACTCTTCGAATGAGTGAATCCACATCTGTGACAAATCACATCAACACTCTAAATACAATGTTTGTTCAACTTACATCGGAAAATTTTAGCATAGTAGAAAATGAACGTGCAGAACTTCTACTTCAGAGCTTACCAGATTCATATGATCCACTTGTTGTTAACTTAACAAATAATAATGTTACATACCGTCTATACTTTGATGATGTTGCCGGAGCTATTCTTGAGGAAGAGTCCAGGCGTATAAATAAGGAAGACCGTCGAGAAAACTCAAAACAAATAGAAGCTTTAACAATGACGAGAGTCAGATCAGTGGAACGTGACCCTAGTGGGAGCCAAAATCATGGTAGATCAAAATCTCGAAGTAAGATGAATGTGAGATGCTACAATTGTGGCAAGAAATGGCACTTGAAAAAGGATTGTTGGTTTAAGAAGAACGGTGAGAAGTCTTCTGAGGCAAGTTCATCTCAGGGATGTATTGCCAATACCTCTGATGATGGAGAGATTCTATATAGTGGAGCAACAACTGGTTCCAAGGGTAGTAAACACTCACCGTTTGGATAATTGATTCAGAGCAACATGGCACATGACTCCTCGAGAGATTACACTTATCAACCTATCAACCTATCTCAAGGTTCAAAGAAAAATTGTGTAATTCACAAAATAAAATTTATGATGGACAAGACAATTCAAGAGGTAATGATGAACAAAGAAGCAAATTTATACATTAGAGACTATGATGCACATCAACTATACTCAATGTGACATCACTAGGTATGTGAGAAAATGAATGAAAAAGCTCAAAAGTAAATTTACCTTTTGTTGTGTGATAAGCAAGCAACATAGATTAAAGTTTGCTAAGTCAAATTCTAGAAGAATCATATCTGGACTTGATTCATTCGATGTGGAGTCACCGGCACAGGAGGAGCAAAATATTTTGTATCATTCATTGATGACTACTGTACCCGATCAAAAGAAGTCGATGTGTATCCAATATTCAAGGAGTTCAAAGCACTAGTGGAACTTGCGTAAAAGATAAAATGCTTGACAATGGAGGACGACGGTGATTTTTGAAATTTTGCAAGCAAGGTGGTATTAAGAGACAATTTACTTTTGCTCATACACCTCACAGGGGTAGCAGATGAATATAACTCTCCTAGAGAGGACTAGAGCTATGGCTACAAGGAAGTGAAAAATCAAACCGATCACCATCAAACTGATTGGTGTAAAGACACCGATGGAAATGTGGAATAAAAAGAAATTATTCTTCTCTAAACACGTGATGTACAACTCCCAAAAAGAACCAAATCCTAAATAAAATGCATACTATGTTTGTTGGGATCCACTACCCACATTATAGGATGTCAGAAACGAAGCAAAGTGAGGAAAATGACGGCACGCCTAAAGATGTTACTACTATTCATATAGATGGAAAGTCTAGAGAAGAAGATTCTTTTGAAGCATAACTGGAACCAGATCACGAGGTACAAGAACCAGAAGAAGCCGATGATGTTCAAGCTAGACGAACATCACGTCAGATAAGGAAACCATCATGGCAATCATAGTATGTGATGGCTAGTCATGATGCATATTGTCTTCTATCAGAAGATGAAGAACCATCAACCTTTCATGAGGCGCTAAATGGTTCAGATACTTCTCTGTGGATGGCAGCAAGGTAGGAGGAGATTGAAGCCTTACATAGGAACAACACTTGGGAACTTGTTGAACTTCCCAAAGGTCGGAAAGCCATTGGAAACAAATGGGTGTTCAAAATTAAACGAGATGGCAACAATCAAGTGGAACGATATCGTGCAAGATTGGTGGTCAAAGGATATGCTCAGAAAGAAGGCATTGATTTCAATGAGATATTTTCTCCAGTGGTAAGACTTACTACTATCAGAGTAGTTCTTGCAATGTGTGCCGCATTTGATTTACATCTTGAGCAGTTAGATGTGAAGACTGCATTTCTTCATGGAGAACTTGAAGAGGAAATATATATGCTCCAACCAGAAGGGTTTGAAGAAAAAGAAAACTTGGTTTGCAGGTTGACCAAATCTCTGTACGGTTTAAAGTAGGCACCCAAGTGTTGGTACAAGAGATTTGATTCCTTCATCATGAGCCTTGGATACAACATACTGAGTTCAGATTATTGTACGTATTACAAAGGTTAGATAATGATGATTTCATTATTTTGTTGTTGTATGTGGACGACATGTTGGTGGTAGGCCCCAATAAAGATCGAATCCAAGAATTGAAGGCACAATTGGCTAGGGAGTTTGATATGAAGGATTTGGGACCCACAAACAAGATTTTAGGGATGCAAATTCACCGAGACAGAAAAGATAGGAAGATTTGGCTCTCTCAGAAGAATTATCTTCGGAAAGTCTTGAGACGCTTCAACATGCAAGACTGTAAGCCAATCTCTACCCCACTTCTTATCAATTGCTAGCTATCCTCAAGTATGTGTCCTAGCAGTGAAGCGGAGAGGAAGGAGATGTCTCGAGTACCGTATGCATCAGCAGTGGGAAGTCTTATGTACGCTATGATTTGTACTAGACCAGACATTGCTCAAGTAGTTGGAATGATCAGTCGGTTCATGGCAGATCCAGGTAAAGAGCATTGGAATGTTGTGAAGAGGATCCTGAGATATGTTAAAGGGACCTCAGATGTTGCATTATGTTTTGGAGGATCAGAGTTTGTTGTCAAAGGATACGTTGATTCAGACTATGCAGGCGATCTTGACAAAAGAAAATCTACTACCGGCTATGTGTTTACACTAGCAGGAGGAGTGGTAACTTGGTTATCTAAGCTACAAACTGTCGTAGCTTTATCTACCACAGAAGCAGAATATATGGCAGCTACCCAAGCATGCAAGGAAGTTATCTGGATTCAAAGGTTATTGGAAGAACTCGGGCACAAGCAGCAGAAGATTATTGTGTATTGTGACAGTCAGAGTGCCTTGCATATTGCAAGAAATCCAGCCTTTCATTCAAGGACTAAACACATAGGAGTACAATATCATTTTGTTCGAGAAGTAGTAGAGGAAGGGAGCGTGGATATGTAGAAGATTCACACTAAAGATAACTTAGTAGATGTTATGACAAAACCAATTAACGCTGACAAGTTTATTTGGTGCAGAAACTCTTGTGGCCTATCAGAAACGTAGCAACATTGGAATTGGCATAGTTGAGAGATTTTGAAAGCAAATAAATAAGGCTTTAAGTGGGAGATTGTCCGAAAGTAAAGCCATATTTAATTTATTATGTAAAGTCAATTATATGTAGTGGAGAGAAAGTTTCAAAGTTATAGGAATCATCAATTTATTGATGGTTAGGAGAAAATTAAGTTAGCTATTTATAGCACAACAATTAATATAAATAGTTGATACATTGTAATGTTTTAATTATCTCATAATCATCCAAGAGTTTAATAGACAATTACTTCTCTTACTTTTATATCTTATTTTAGTTGTTTTAATATTATTTTGTTACTTTGATACACAACATGTTCTTGTTATGGAATTTTTTTCGGGTTTATGCAAAACCAGATAATATTGAAAGCATCCCTCACTTTTCTTTAGCAAGCTTTGTTGCAAATCTTCCAGATTTTTAAAATACTGAACTTAAAAGTATGTTGAGTCTAACTAGATAACCAATTCCATATGTTTTGAGCAAAATTCAGTGCATGAATAGATGATCAATTGTTTCCTCATGACTGCCACAAAGGACACATATATTGTTAAAAGTGAACCATCAATCTATAAATCCAACCTCTCAAACTATCATTCACATAAATAGAACACATGATCTTGCATTGACTTGTGTTTACTCCTTATAATTAGGAAAAATATTTACTAGAAAATCATGTGATTGAATTACTTATTAGAATAAAACTAAAAGCAAAATCACATGACAACAAAAGAGAATCTTTTCATGCTAGTACTTTATATCCTTAATTAACATGGTAACACTAGCTAATTAAAGTGTAAATAAGTTGAATTATTGCTATCCATTTCCTATTTTAGTCATTTTCTTTTGCCGCATTCTACTGAGGTTTCACTCAACTTGGCAAGTTGGTATCATTGTTGCAAACAGCACAAACAAACCCCTTTAACATAATTGTCTTCTTTATCAATAATACTTTTATATAAAAGACTAATTAGGTCTTAATAGTCAATTATTTTGGTCAAATTAATAGTGCGAGTAAAATAAAAAAGAACGATTATTCCAATACAAATTGTGGCTCACATGTATACCTAATAAATTAATCTATTAAATTAATTTCATTTGTAGTAATTTTTCTTTTGTAAAACACCCTTTTGAAAATAATTGGAGTTGTAAATTTAAATAATATTTAGTCTCATAATAATGGCTCAAGTCTATTTAAAGATGACAGTTTCTCAATTCGTCTACCTTAAAAACAAATTTATCGAATATGTAACTTTTATTGTGTATTTTATATAAAAACATATTACAAATAATTCGAATCGTCTTTGAGAACGTGTAAAGTAGACTATTATTTAAAACTCAAAATTTATTTTAATTAAAATATAATTAAATAAAGTATTAAAATAGTTTTTTATGTGATTATAATAGTTAAATTATATTTAAATATAATTATTTATTTTATCTAAATAAATTTCAATTAATTTATGCCCTTCTCCAAAAACTTAAAATTTCTATACTAATTATAGATTTGATCATATAGAAGACCCATTGAGAAGTATATAAGGTGTGCTCAAATTTCCTTGTTAATTTTAGAATGTAAAGCAACAATATCTAATAGTATTTTATAACTTTTTTACCTACTTATACAAATGGAAGAATAAAATAAAATATTAATTAGTAAGAATATTATAAATAAATAAATCTATTAAATTAGCAATAAAACTTACTATTTATCTCCGTATAAATAAATATTAATTTCAATTGATAAAAAATATTATTAAATCAAATATTTTCTATCAAATTTAAATTCAAAATTTTCAGAGTTACAAGTATGAGTTTTTAATAGTTGTTACCGAATCAATTACAAAGAATTTGATTTTTTTAAAACTATATGAAACAAATGAATATAAAGAAATAATATAGAGAAAAGGAAAAGGGGAATTTCATTGATATTTTCATTTCTATCCAAATATACATACCTATTTATTAAAAATGACATGAAAAAATTTACATTGATCAAAACAAAAGATAAGACTAGAAAATAACCTTGGTAGATCAACTCAATCTCTATAAAGTGAAATGAAGAAAAAGTAAAAATGAAGAACAAAAGAGAAACCCAACAACAATTGTTATTTACATCAAAATTGCATATCTCATGCTATCATTTACCATAAGATGATTCATTTCAGAAATTTGTGAAAATTCACCACCACTTACCCAAACACCATCAGAACCATTAACTTGAGGATGAGAAACACATGAGAGTATTGAAATAGGAGCTTGAAGAATACTAAACACTATATTCCCCCAACCATGATGTTGTCTTCTTATTCCTCTTCCCTCAACAACATTGTTTCCTTGTTGGAACATGTTTTCATCAGCAACCTTTGAACTCTTTCTTGTGTTATTAAGGTTTCTCAAAAGAGACCACATAGTAAAGTTTTGGTTTCTTGAGAGAAAACAAAGGATTTTTTTTTTTGAAAGATGGAAGATGGAAGTATTAGTTCTTTATCTTAGGGTATTAATATAAGGCTCTAGGTAGTGCTTGTATTTATCACATAAAGTTTGTTAGTGCATTTTTTTTGTTTGATATTAAAAGAAAAGAAGTTGTAACATTTTCTCATCCCATTAATCCTATGTGGGGACCTTTAAGCCCAACTTGATGGAAAAGTTGCCTAATTGCTTTAAAAGTCTCTTTAAGTCCCTTTAGAAATTTTAATTACTTTACTTGTAAATTTTTCTATAAAATTTTTAGAGTTGGATAAAAAAGAATTTAAGTGAGTTGAACTTCAAACTCATTAGAATCGAATATATTTTAAGATAAAAAAATTATTTATAAATTAAAAAAAATTTAGGTAAAATTCTTTAAGTATAATTTTTATTATTTTTCAATAAAAATAACTTCTTTTTTTTTAAAATGATATTTAAGTATATTTGTTATATTTTCATTGAAAAATAGAAAAAATCACGTTTAAGAAAGTGAATCTCCTATATATCATTTATTAAAAATATTTTTACATCAACAAAATATTATTATTTAGCTTACAAAGCTCTTTCAAATAAGTCACTTAGAATCATGGACGCTTAGACGGTTCTATGGTCCAATCACTTTAGACACATGTCCAGATTCTGACCTAAAATTTTGTTGGACTGAAATAATTTGTATGATAAAAAATAAAAATAAAAACTTTTGGTAAGTGAGAATTTTATTTTGCGGTCTTTAAAATTTTGTTTATGTTTTATAATTTTTCTGATTGCGTCATTGTATAGAATAGAGTTGAGATTCCTACTATTGAATTATTCATATGGCGTAGAGTAGAGTTGAGATGCCTACTATTGAATTATTCATATTGCATTTAGAATATTCTTTGACAAGTTACTTTTTCTTCCTCTTTTGTACATCAATATGATAAGTTGGTTTTGTCAAAAAGAGGAGAGAGGAATTTTAAGGTATAATGATACCTTTACTACAATTTCATTTCTTGCTACAACTTGGAAGGGTCCTAGTACATGGCTTGAAGCTTTTGACAAATGAATTTAGATACTGATCTTATCATAGTTTGGGTGGAGAGATCAATCATTAGGTTAGAATTTTGGATTAAAACTTTATAGATAGAGGTCATCTGTATTTGAATTCATGCAATAACATTTAACCTAATATTTTTCGATTTTTGATAATTGAGTTAGAATTTGTAAACTATAATCGTTTTTTATAGATAGAAATAAGTTGTTTATGAGAAAATAAATTTATTAATAAATTAAAATATTGCAAAGTTTTTGGGTTGCCACAAATGTAGAGTCAAAATATGGTGCATATCTTTGTGGTGGTGAAATGTCAATGAGTACTGTTGGTCCACTACATAAAGCCTTATCAACTAGTGGAAAACCAACAAGTAGATAAAATTGCACGTTTAATTAACTAATGTGCAAAATGTTTCCTTTGTAAAAATATACGTGTTCTAAATTCAATGTTAGATGTTCCATTAATTGAGTTTAGTTTATGATATATTTCATAGATATCCGAAAATAGATGATTAAAGATATCGTGGCAAAATGAACTCGTCTTCGTTTTGTTTCTAATTTTTTAAAGATTGATCAAGGTTTTACATCTGTATTTTTTATATAGGTGTCTTGTCTTAACTTTTTTTTTAAAATTTTTGTGTGAATAAATATTTACATAAATTTTTATAATTATTGAATTTTAAAATTATAGTATATGCGAGCCCATCCTTCTTTCATTTTTTTTGCTGAGCGAAACAAAATTTTATATCACGTATCTACGAATTATCTATCCAATAATCTTATTTTTATGAAGTTTTATAGGACATAAATGTCTCTTTGGTCCACTTAATTCAAGAGGAACAATTTCAGATTCATTAGGACATTTCATTTATTCTTTATGAATTGAAATTATTAAAAGTCTGACTATTAGACTAAAAAAAATCAATAATTCCTTTCAATTTTTAGCTTAATAATATTTTTTATATTTACGATAATAAATATATTAATATTTGATAGAGAAATTTTAATAAAAATATTATTATTTTTTATTCATGCAATATTATAAAAATATAAATGAAATGTTCAATAAATAATTTCTAATAGAAACAGTAGGTGTAGTACAATTTTTTTATTTGTAAATAAAATAATACTAATAATTGCTAGAAAATTACTATCAATTATAAATAGTACTCCCTCAGTCCTCAAATAAGTGTCACATTTGATAAAATTATTTGTTTTAAAATAAGTGTCGTTTTTAGTTTCTAATGCAATTTTAATTTTTATCTTTCAATTATACCGTCAAATTAATACTCTCAATTTATTATTTTTTCACTCTGCATTTATGATTATTTGAATACATCAATAATAAACAATGATAGTTCATAAATTACTATTATCTCTCTTACATTTATCACATTTTTTTAAATTGTGTGAAATGACTAATATGACAAATATAATGTGAGGGAGGGAGTAAATTTTTTTACTAAGTAAATACCTTGTTTAACTAAGTATATGCCGGAATTTGAATCTTGATAAAAAAATTCTACAAGTCAACTAGTTGACCAACAAAAAGCTTAACAATTACTACTACTTTTCTTAATGAATTTTTATAAACAACTAATGTTATGTGAGTTGTGTGATCCAATGAAGACCACAAATTAGATGATGTTCAATATGCCACTAGAACTCTCATAATTACTTGCAGTGGAAGTCAAACCCTAATCTTTCAACTAACTCTATTTTCCCCCATAAACTAGCTTAATTTTTATTTTTAAAAATAAAATGTGGACTTGCATGATCCACGACCACGTTCATAATATTAATTATAAAATTTAAATTAAATTAAATAAGACGAGAGTTAGTGGAGTTATTTAAGTTAGTGGTTCTAATGCAATTATCAAGTTGTAATATTATTAGAAAAATCACCACTGTTTGTATGAAGGATAATGAGAGTTTTTCAATTCAGTACACTCAAATTTGTTAAAATATATTATTGACAAAATAATTTTCATAGTGTATTTTTACAATAAAGAATATTGAAATGGTCATTTTAATAAATAAAAAAATAATTTTAGTATTTGACTTGGCGAATATAATTGTTAATACTTACTTGAACGTAGAAGAATTCGAATATGATTTTTTTTTTAGAAGAATACACTTTCAGAATTTAAGTCTTTGCTGGTAGGTGAGTCCTTGAGTTGATAAATTATATATTAAAAATGGTCTTTTTTTGTTTGATTTTGTGTCAAAATGTATCATAGGGATGTAACTAGAATTGAGTTTAGGTGTATAACTTAGCACCTGTTTGTTTCCACGGTAGGAGGGAAAAAACACTTTTCTTTAACTCTTCTTTTCCTATCTTCTCTAATTTTACGGTGTGATATCCCTTCCACTGTAATTTTATGGATTACCAAATACACATTTAATAAAAATATTTTTTTCTTTTGTTATTGAATTTGTATAGGAAGTCCTAGTCTACTTAGGAGACGTCATTTATGATACATGAGGGGCATCATAACATAGGTGTGCTTGCTCTAATTGAAGTTAGATCATATGTTTCAACATTATATAGCATATACCATGTGGTATAAGATTTTTGTACACAAATTAAGAAATGTAATGATGTTATTATAAGATATTAGACTTTTATAAAATTAACCCTATTAATTTCATTACTAGAAAATTCGTTTTAGTGACCAAAAATTTTTGGTCGTTGTAGAGACCGAATTAGCCATCAAAATTTTGATATGCATGAGTTAATTTTAAGAGGTCGCTAAATCGGTCACTAATATAAATCAACCACCAATTTAGCGACCAAAATTTTCGGAAATATATATATATGAGGAGAGATCAAATTACACCTGAAGAGTTGCACCATGAGTTACACTCGCTCAAAAACCTTACTTCAGATTAATATTTTTTAAAATCAACCGTTGGAATCAAACATACCATCATATAGATCATACGTATAAAGTTTGAGATTAATCTATAAAATTTTACTATACGATCAAGATATCCAAAAATTAACGTCAAAATGAACTTTCATATAACGTTAATTTTGATGTAGTTCAATGACATAGTAAATCATTATAGATTAATCTCAAACTTTATAGGTATCTATATGATTATATGTTACAATCCAACGGTTGATTTTAAAAAATATTAATCCGAAGTGACGTTTTTAAGCGTGTGTAACTCATAGTGTAATTCTTCGAATGTAATTTGATTTATCCCTCCTCCTCCTCCTCCTCTCTCTCTCTCTCTCTCTTCTCTCTCTCTCTCTATATATATGAGACCGAAATTTCGGTCACTACTAAAAAAATCGTTCTTAGTGACCGATTTAGAGACTAAACATATTTTGTCATTATAGCAACCATATTAGCCACCAAATTTAATGAAAAAAATAATTAACCATATTTTTCAAATGCCAGGTCTCGAACTGTGTTTCTCAAGGTTGAAGTAGAAACTTCCAACCAAGTAACTCCAAAAAATTTCAGTTCCCTTTTTAATTTTTTTGGCGGGACTATAAAATTTAACTTCCCTCTTTGTTTATTTTTCGTAACTTAAAATTTCCTTTTTTCTCTTTCATTTTGTTTTTTAAACCAACAAAATAATATATTTATTTCCTCTTTTATTTTTCATAGAAATTGATAAAAGAATTCGACTCCTTTTTCCGTATATTTAAACTTCTTTTATTTTATACTAATCTAAATAAAAAACATACATGAAAGGAAGGAAATTGTGACAGTGTTGTTTTGTGGGACTGGTGGATGCTGAAAACCCACATTGTTTGGGTTACGGGTATGTTTTCTTATAGATCTCTTTTTAATCTTACGTATTTGTTTTCTAATTTTCACTTGTTTTGTGGTAAATATGTTTGTGATTAATGAAGTCAAAAAAGAAAATACATACTTGCAGTTCAATAATGACTTTATCTCTTTCAATCTCTTTTAAATATTGTTGGTACATGATTAGTGAATAACAATTTTGTTGTCAAGTTGTGTTATTCTTATATTGCTTCACAACATGTGTATGATATCTACGGAAGTAATGACCTGATAATTTTTTATAATTGTACACATATTTTCTTTATTAATGCATTTTGGATGGTTGCAGAATTTTAATTTATGGAAGTGGACTTAGAATTGAGGCCTGAAGAATTGAGATACTTGGAAGAAGATTATGAATGATTGCAGATTTTTTAATTTATGAAAGTGGACCTAGAACTCACGCTGGAAGAATGGAGATACTTCGAAGAAGATTATCAATGATTGTAGATGTGATTTGTAATAACAGTATAAATATTTTGTAATAACAATTTTAACATTTCATAATTTTAAATATAAATTATGTCGAGTTTTTTGTTGTATATATATATATATATATATATATATATATATATATATATATATATATATATATATATATATATATATATATATATATATATATATATATATATATATATATATATATATATATATATATATATATATATATATATATATATATATATCACAGTGGAAATGGTATTAAATTCTTCAAATTACATCTACAAAATTGCTTCTAAGGATTGGAGATTATTATTATTATTATTAATAATAATAATAATAATAATAATAATAATAATAATAATAATAATAATAATAATAAAAAGAAATTCATATTTAAGAGACGGAAATAGAGACCGATTTTATCATATAATATTTTTTAATCGGTCACAAAATTGGTCGCAACAAGTAGAGAAATTAATTCCAAATCAGTCACAAAAATGGTCTCTAAATTCGATGTCTGATTTCGGTCACTAAGATTGGTCTCTAAAATCGATCACTAAAACTTGGTCTCTCAATTGGACGCTACGGACTAGCGACTAGGGTTTTTGCCACTGCAAAAATTTGGTTGCGAATTTAGTCGCTAATAAATATAGTGACCGATTTTGTAGATTTTCAGTTGCTAAATCGGTCTCTAAAGGCGAGATTTTTTGTAGTGTTTATTGAAAGTAGTGTAGAGAGTAAAAAGTAAAGTGTACCATTAGAAAAATAATAATCATTTCTACATCAAAAAGTAAAAATGATAGTCATTTTAAAACAAAATTTATTTGCTAAAACGACATTCATTTTAAAATGAAGGAAGTATCATTCATTTCATAATATTGATTTCAAATACTGAAGCAACCATCGAACATTGATTTAAAATCGTTACCTGAACAATAAAGGTAAACTCACAATGAACAACTCTGAGACAATCATTAATTTCTTTTCCAGCCTTAAGATCAGGTGAACCCTACTCAACATTCAAAGATCAAATATTAAGACGACATTTAAAGAGCCAAAAGTTAACAAAAGTGATTCGTAAATTTGAATAAATATTTAATCACTAAGCTCATAATATTCTATGGTGCAAAATTATTATCTGGCTAATTTTTTCTATGACATAACATGATGGTTTTGGTGGATGATCTTAGACACTATCCTACAACCAATCATCAATCAATTTGACATAATCATATTGGAGCTTAACAACAATATGAAAATGATTAGAGAATGAAAATCAATTATAGGAGCTGAATAATTTCTATCAATGACAGAAAAGTTAAAGAACAGTCCCATGACCTTGTAATGAGGGAGGAACTCTGACAAAACCTTTCATCCAACATAATATAAAATAGTGTGAACTTCATTATTCAGGGCTGATCTAAAAGATAAGAATATAAAACATAGAACATTAGAGATCAGGGAATTCAAATCTCACATAGTTGAATCACTTCAAGAAATAACACCTTTGAACACATTGTTATGGTTCTCGAAGCTTGAAAAAACACAATCTTGTTTCTATTGAAAAAACTAATGACTGGAGAACACCTTTGAACACATATGTGCACAAAATTATAGACATAAAGGTTCATGATGCTTGAATCTGCATACAGAAAATCAGACCACAACATCATAATAAACTCGAACACGTGAGACAGAAAACAATAACATTAAGCTATACCTGATATATGAACTTTGGATGAAATATACTTTATGATGCTTGCACCTACGTTTAGAAAATCAGACCACAAGACATCCAACTTATATGATGATTCAGGAAAAATAAAATCCAATAACCTGTAATCCATAAAGTAAAACAACAAAGATGGGAAGTCTCACATTTAAGGCCTTGTCATAAGATTAATAACAAACAAAAATATTTTTGATAAAAGTCTTACAGATAAACCATTTTCAGAGTTAGCAATTATAAGATTTGAAGTGCTGACACCAAAGAGACTACCTTCTCCATCCTTTAACTGACAACAAATGCAGACTTAGGAAAACAAAAAACTTTAATTATATCGAAAATTTGTCGAAATTATTTTGTGTTACCTTTGATACAAATTCAATTAGTTTAGAGTAACTCAATCTCAACAACATCAGACAGAAAACGAAACCGACTCGGAGATGATAGGACACAACGTCACTTCACGAAACATATTAAAATAGCATGACGAGAGGGAGTATTGTTAGGATGAACGATAGTTATACCTCCAAGTGTGGCCATAATAGAAGTCATCGAAGATTTTGAAACAATATCCATCGGAGAGGCGACAAAGGAAGTGGAAAGGGAGATATTGCAACTGAGACAAATGAGGAGGTCTACGACATCGTCGACGAAATTGATGTAGTGAGGAATTGGTGAAAGCAGCGGCTGCACTAAAGTTTGTGGAGAAAAGAGAGAAGAGAGAAAACGATGGAAAGAAGTAAAGAGAAAGAGAAAAAAGAGAAATAGTTTTGTTGCTGATGGTAGAAAACATTGTATTTAAATTTAAACTTAGGTCCCAAAAACTGAAAAAAATATTGAATGCTTTTTCGTTACTTATTGAAAATTTTGTAAATAATTTTGGAATGAAGGGCATATTAGCTATTTTGAACAATCTTTTAGTATATGTTTGATAGTAATAGATCATTAGTATTTTTTATTTTTTGTTTTTGTTATTGACCAATTTTAAACTTTTAAAAATTTAAATACACAAATTTTACAAAAACATTTCAATGTGAGATAAAATAAGAAGAGAAATAAAAACACAATCCCGATAGCAGAATAGCGTCGGAAACAGAAAGTGCAAACAACAAACTTCACTCTCTCCTCTTCTTCAACCCCACTTGGTAATCTAATTCTCACATCCAAATTCTTCATTTATTTATGTACCTT
Organism: Vicia sativa; assembly: GCA_021764765.1. Lineage (NCBI taxonomy): Eukaryota > Viridiplantae > Streptophyta > Magnoliopsida > Fabales > Fabaceae > Vicia > Vicia sativa. The sequence goes on from CM038793.1 coordinate 307,977,229, forward strand.
TTCTTCTGAGTTGAATTCTAGCTTTCATGAATTTCATTATCTTGATTCCATAAATTTACTTAAAAATCATATCTTGCTTTTCAAATTTTATTCAATAATCATTTTCCATGCTATTAGGAAGATTTGTAGATTAATTTAGGGCTAAAAAGGATTCTAATACCCAAAAAATGGTGTTTTGAATCACTTATCAATATGTAAGGAAACTGTTTGTTGAAAGTCCTCAGTGAGTAGGTACCCTTTTCTTTCTTTCAGATTCCATTTACTTGATGGGGTTTATTATGGCTTTGAGTTTATTAACACCGGTGCGAAACGAAGCAGAAAATTTTAATGGGTTGCCATCTTATCGATCACACAACAATTCATTGCCTCATCTCTCAATCAGGAAGATATCATGGGTTGTGAGGACAGAATCGAATGTTAGGAGGAAAGTACTAAAGAAGCCGGATCCACCTTGTGTGGTATGTGAGGGGAGTGGAAAAGTGGATTGTCATTGTTGTCAGGGGAGAGGAAGGACGAATCGGGTTGATTTGGAAATGCTTCCGAAAGGTGAATGGCCGAGTTGGTGTAGGACGTGTGGCGGAAGTGGGCTTACGTACTGCTCACGGTGCCTTGGAAGTGGAGAATATAGAGGTGTTATGGGGTTTCATTTCATGGAGAAGGAGAATAATGAATCCTGATAGCATAAGTCTTAGTTTTTTGTTCTTCTTGGGTGATGAATAGATGATATGATATTAGGTTTGAGGTCATAGAGAATGTCATGGTATATAGCAGATTGACTTGTAATTGCAGAATAATTAATCTCAATCACATTATGGAAAAAAATGCTTTAATTGATTGTTTGAACTTCCTACTTTCCAATGCTATTTGATTTTAACATGGAATTTGATGTTGTAACTTGCTACTTCTTTTTTTTTTTTTACTAAATGTCGATACTCGAGTAGGTTATATAGCTTTAAAATATCTGTTAGATGATGATTCTGAATGGACTGAAGTGTCAAATGAAAGATAAAGAAAAGAAAGATTTTCTTTTTTAAGGTGAATAAGTGGGATGTCGCGGGTTTGAGTTCAAACCCGCGTCCTTTGAGTCTGATATCCTTGCACAACTACCAATTGAATTGACTTAATGAGACAGAGAAAGAATGTATAATCTTTACATTTGACATTTTTTATTAAACTTGCATATTTGACTGAATTAAATGCTCCTATTCCTTCAAGAACAAAACAATTTTCAACTTGTGTACTGAACATAGAAACTGCATAAAGAATTGGCTTCATAAGTTTATATCTTGCATATGCAATACATTTTCAAATGATCTATGGAAACAGTTTAGACTTCACAAATTTGAATGTTTAAATCTGGTTTATAGGCACCTGTAGTAATCCAGCACTCCTGGTCAACTTTGGAGAAATATCACATATTTCATAATGCAAACAAAGGAAGAGCATGGCCAACCTGTCTTTGAAAACTCATTTTTACAGTGGAGTCAATGGCAGTTGTTGGATTCGATTCTACCTACCGGTGGATTTGCTCATTCCTTTGGTCTTGAAGCTGCAGTTCAGTCGCGCATAGTGTCTGATTCCAATGACCTCAAGACATTTCTTATTCACGTATTGGAGAATACAGGGAGCTTATTTCTTCCTTTTGTGTATTCAGCTTGCTCGTCACCGAATATGGAAAACTGGCATAACCTCGACAGAATATTGGATGCTACCCTTACGAACGAAGTGGGTCGAAAGGCGTCAATCTCACAAGGATCTGCGTTAATGAGGGTAGCGTCAGCTGTGTTTTCCGAGATGCCCTCTCTCAAAACAATGAGAGATACTTCATTAAAGTTAGGGACTGTATCTTTTCATCACGCTCCTATATTCGGACTAACATGTGGAGCATTGGGATTCGACAGTATGGGCTCTCAGAGAGCTTATATGTTCATCACAATGAGGGATGTGATATCTGCTGCTACAAGACTGAACTTGATAGGACCCCTTGGAGCAGCATTGTTGCAGCATCAAGTTGCTCCTATTGCTGAAGTTATATTAGAAAAATGGATGAATCGTGATGTTGAGGATGCTTGTCAAACTATGCCTCTTCTAGATACTGTGCAAGGTTGCCATGGTTACTTGTTTTCTAGACTGTTCTCATCCTAGATGGTGATGAGGGCCACAATAAAAAATATGAACAAGAATCCATATTTTAGTAATTATTGAGAAATTTGTTTTATTTTAATTTAGTTTGTAATAATTTAAGTTCATTTTAATTTGAGATTAAAATAGTTAATTTATTTGATGTCATAAAAAAGATAGCTTCCTTATGCTTAGGGAGGGTATTAAGTTGTGATTATACAAGACTTTTTTAGTTGAGTTGATAGCTACACATAATCAAATTGTAGGACTTGAGTTCAAATATGTGACAACCTTCACTTGTTCGACTTTAAAGAGTTTAGCTATTTCTTTGTTAAAATCAAAAAATTAATGATATATTTTTTGTGGTATTCAATCAAGATTTTTATAAAAACATAAATAAATATTATCATATTTAATTAAGATAAAATTTTGTTAGTATTTAAATGAAATAAAAATAGAAAAATCATGTGTAAATAAGATTCAATAAAAAAAAAAAATTTTGATATAATTTTTTAAAATTAAAATCAAACATATGAATATTGCATTCTTATAGACATATTTATTTCTAAAAATATATTTTTTAACCTCGAAAAAAACACAACCTAAATATAAACATTAATTTTTAAAAATATATTATGAATATTCAAATTTTTTTTTGGCAATAACCAAGTATTAAAAAAACGCAAATAACCATGTTTTGAAAAAATTTACGCAAATAGCTAAGTTTTAGGATACATTAACACTTAGGCGTCATATGAGATGGCTCCTGCATTGAAAAATGCATGTAGGCGCCACCCCAGTTGGCGCCTCCTCTTGGACAAGCCATCCTAGATGGCGCCTCCCTTATGTAGGTTACATGTAGGCGCCATGTTAGACGGCTCCTACGTGTATTTGTGTTTTTTATAAATACACCATCCATGTCTCCTTCATTCTTCACATTTTTTTCAACTTCTCATCTCATATGTGTATTTGTGTTTTTTATAAATACACAACCCATGTCTCCTTCATTCTTCACATTTTTTTCAACTTCTCATCTCATATTCTCTCTTATTTTTCTGTCATAACATCACCATAGATCCATATCAGAGATGAATACGTTGTTTTCTTGGTCTCCAAACCTCCGATAAAAATGAAATTTTGGCACATATTTACCATGGTCAAACTGAAGAAAGAGTTGATGTGATGGTTAGAGGAAGAAATAGAAGTTGGTGAAGAAATTAGAAGGATCCAGAGGAAGAGAACAACCATGAACTTCACAACCTCGAATTTGGTTGGAGGAAGTCAAAACAGACGTCGAAGTTATTGCGATGATGTATGGTTCCGATGAAATTGTTTTGACGGTTGTAGTGTCTTAAAAAATTTTGTGTATTGTTTATGCTACATTTTCATGTTGTTTTTGTTGTTGTTTTAAGTTTCATGTTGTTTCTGTTGTTGTTTTAATCGTGTAGTATTTTATTTTGTTGTATGCGTATTGATGTTTGTAAGAAATGTTGTTAATGAAAAGAAGAAGTTTTGTTATAATATTAAAAAGTGCAGATAAATTCCATACGAATTTCAGGATGTCGAGCTTGTAGCACGTTGGGGACAATTTTTTCGATTGTGTCCGACTTGACGACATAGACCACACTTTCTTTCTAGTTTGTCAAGGTCATCCATTTCAGTTGTTATACATTTGTTTTTGGGACGACCCTTTTTATTTCTCCGCATTTGACTGTTATGCCAAACTACTTCCCCTTCGTATGCAGGTCAATAATCTGGTTTTGCTACCGGTTCGAAGGCATTGTTGTATACGTTGAGCAAGGTCTCAGACTTCTAAATGGGAGAAAGAAGTAGTAGTGCATCTTGATGAACATGTGCACACGCCGAAATGACATGAGAGCAGGGCATTCGAAAGGCCTGAAACTTTCCACAGTCGCACCAACGAGATGGTAGTTTAACCATGTACTCTTGTCTAGCCAAACCCTCGTTGTGGTCGATTGTCTCTTTGACAATGAAGTTATGGTTATGTCGGTTAAATCTTGTAACAAGATGAGTGCTAGATTTGTCACTTCCGGCCTTAATAAATTTCATATAGCTTTCACTCCACAGTTGTCCCGATTGTACCATTGCGTTCCACTTTTCACCTCTCTCTTCAAACAACGTGGCCATCCTAAAATATGTTGTACTCACCAAAGCAATTATTGGGAGTGCTCTTATGCCTTTGAAGACGATATTCATTGATTCGACTAGATTTGTTGTTATGTGGCCCCAACGCACTCTATTGTCATATGGCCGTGTCCACCTTTCCACTTGCAGATTATCAGCCCACGCACCTGCATCTGGATTTGCCATTCTGATCTAGTTGCGATAATATTTAAAACGTGGTTGTGTTAGTGTGTACGCTCCGTTTATAATTGTTTTTCGAAGACTCTTATCTTTGATCTCGCGTATGAAATTTTGAATGATATGTCTTGCGCAATAAACATGTGTAGACGGTGGTTCGTGCCAACCGTTAGCGGGATTGTTGTACACATTATCAATTGAGGCATATCTGTCAGAAATCAGACAAAGATCACATTGTGGAGCTACGTGTGTTCAAAGATTCTTTAGGAAGAAACTCCATGCTGCTCCAGTTTCTGCCTCGACAAGAGCATAGGCGATTGGGAATACGTTATTGTTCCCATCCTATGCGACGACCATCAATAGGGTGCCCTTGTATTTCCCGTACAACCATGTTTTGTCTATCTGTATAATAGGTTTGCAGTGTGAAAACCCAGTGATGCAAGGTCGAAAAGCCCAGAAAAGTCTACTGAATTCCATGCCCGCTGACTCAAGTACTGTCTGGGGAAAACGCCGACATCGTTTTAATAACATAAATTATTTCAAGAGCGTACGTTTGCAGTGCATTCATGTAGCGAGGTAACTCTTTGTATGAACCCTTCCAGTTACCATAGATTTCATCAATAGCCTTGTTTTTGCTAACCATGCCTTTCTATACGATAGGGTATAGTTGTATGCTGTAGTGATGTGGGAGATTATTGTTTTCACCTTTAATGACAGATCGTAGTTGACAAGAGGTAAGATTTCTTGACAAATGAGATCATAACTCAATTTGCGATGATCTTGTGATTGTGTGGAATTAACACAAGTGTGTTCCGTCATAGAACCTATCACCCAGGAATCACTCCTCAACCTGTAAGATGCAGTTAGATTGAACCTACACTCAGGGTGGATACAAATGATTATGTATCTGTCTGCATTTGTTTGATCCACATGAAAGTCATAGCTGTTTATCATGTGGAACTTTTTTATTGCTCGCACACAATCTTCTTTTGAACGAAATTTGTCTTTGACTTTTAAATTTGCATCTGACTGCATATTAGGGTTGTAGAATATATCAGATGATGGATCATCTGTGCCAATATTGAGGGTGGTTGTAACGCCCGTTTTATTTAATATTAAATTATATTATTATTTTTGAATTATCGTTTGACGATTGTTTTGACAACGAAAATAATTATATTAATCGGTATATTTATTAATATATTTAGCGATGTTTTGTTCGGTTCGGTAAAATATTTTTCGGACCGATATTTAATTTACCGGAATTAAATTAACAAATTAAGTTAGAAATATAATTATATGGTATGTTTAGTATATTAAGAATAGTTGAGGGGCTTGTGAGCAATTTAATTAAGTTTGGCTAGTGAGACATGTTATATATACCATTTTTCTCCACCTATTTTCCAAAAACACAACACAAAACACCAAAGTTGAGAAGTTGGAGAAAAAGCTAGGGTTTTGATTGAGGAAGAAGAAGAGAGCAAGAAGAAGAACAAAGCTTGGTTGGAGAATCATCTTGAATACCCAAAGCTTGCTAGGTAAGGGGTTTGATTTCCATTTCATTTATTTAGGGCTTGATGGATTTTAGTTTGATTTGGGGAAAAAAATTGATAGACAATATAGAGTTGTGTTGGGTGATTGTTGAGGGGTTTAGAAGATTTGAGTTGGTATAGATTATATAAGTGTTGTTGTTTGTAAGATGTTGTAGAATAAACATAGAAATAGAAATAGCAAAGTAGAAATAAAAATAGGAATAAAATGAAAAAAACAAAATATGAAAGTTACAGGGAATGAAAATTAAGGAATAAGTTACAGAGAATGAAAATTAAGGGATAAGAAACAGGGAATGAAACATTTCAAGGAAATGAAAAAAAAAAAGAAAACAAAAATAGAAATAAGAAGTGGTTTATGAAAGTCACAGGGAAAAAATTAAGAAAGAAAACAAACAGTGAAATTTCAAAGTGCCTTAAAACGAAATGGCTTTGGAGGAATTAGGGGGTTTGACCATTTGGTGAGGCAGCCGCCTCATGGTGGCTTGATAAGTGAGGGACGGACGTCCCCTTTTGGTGTAGGGAGAATGGAGTTGCTGCGTTGCCATTTTTGCATGTTTGCTGTTTTACTGTCAAATTTTGAAAACCTGCATAATTCTTGAAGAAAATACATTATGTAATATTCCAAATCCTTAATTCCATCTAGTAGCTCTTGGCCACCATAAAATATAATTAGGGGATAAGATAGCCGATTAAATTTAGAATCCGATGATGTTCCGATTTTCCGATTTCGGTAAATTCGGCGACGGAGCAAGTTGCTCCGAATTCAACGAAAATTGACGTGCTAGCTAATTTTGACGTGTAGAACGTAGTGGTGAAGTTAGTTTTTCAAATTATGAGTTTTACGAACGACCGAAATAGGCTAAAATACGGTAAATTGACCCGGATTGAGTTTTAGTCATTTTAAGACGTATATGAACTATCCGATTTTGAAGTTGATGTTTATAAATTATGCCGGTAAATAAGAATGGCTTTCGCGACGATTATTGATGTTTTTACTATTTTTCCGTTTTTGGGAATTGATGGATTAATTGATGGTGATGTTGCGACGGTGTATATAATTACGAATACTTGTTGTTTATGCAATGCGATGACATGTTTATGTGATGTGAATAAATATGGCGAAGTAGACTTTATGTCAATTGTGATGAGCGATGATGATATGTTGTTGTGTGGTCTTTATTTATTGAGTCACATACATTTCATAAGCGAAGAGGGCTTTTATGCCAAGCGATGATGGCTTTTATGCCGAGCGAAGTTGGGCTTTATGCCAAGTGTCCCTAATTACGGACAAAGCGATGGGTACCACATGCATAACATGGTCGTGTCTCATGGAGTCCATTATGTTTATTTGGAGTCGGTTATGTTTATGTTCGAGTTGCTTATCATTGAGTTCTTAATTGATGAATGATAATTGAATTGCGACGGTACATGGTGTTTTGTGTTGATGTGAATATAATGATTATGTGATGAAGTTAATGTGTTGATTTATACACCAAATGCTAATTTAAAGTATGTAAGTTTAAATATATGTGATATACTTTATTTAACTTATATCAATTATAATTCCAACTATCTATATATTCCATCATTGTTTTTTTAATTATATGTTTTGGAATTATCTCACCCTTTATTTGTTTCGCTGCTACCTATATATTGGTAACGCAGTGATCCCCAAGGATGAGAAGGATTAGCTCGAGTCACTTTATTTTGTGTCGCTCGCCGGTCGTAGTAACACTCGGGATTTGGGCGACGTCATTATTTTGATAGGATAGTTTGTATATACTATCTTATTTTGTGATAACCTTGTGTATTGATGACAACATGATGTTATGTATATTTTGTAAACATATCCGTTGTGCTGTGAATATTCATATGTCTATATGATGAATTATGTATGATTCGGTATATCCGATTTTTGATGTGCATTATAATGCTAATTGTTGGAAGTGCGAAGATGTGATGCCTCAATTTTATTAAATGGAATTTTGAAACTCTAATTTTATTATATAATTACGCGGGGTAGAATTGGGGTGTTACATTAGTGGTATTAGAGCAGGTCGGTCTGTCCGGCCAAGTTGTTGAGTCTGTTGTTGTCTAACAATCAAGTATTGTTATTTGTTGATTCTAATCCTTGTTTTGTTGTGAGCAGAAGTTGTTATGGCTGGTAGGCATGCTGGTAGGAATGCTGGTAGGAGCATTGGAAGGAACGATGATGCTATTGCTGCTGCTATGCAGGCTATGGCTCAGGCTTTCTAAAACCTGCCGATTGCTGACGAGAGCGCTGGGACTCGTAGTTTGGCGACCTTCCAGAGGGAGAATCCACCTACTTTCTATGGGAAGTATGATCCTGAAGGTGCTCTAACTTGGTTGAAGGAGATCGAAAGAATCTTTCGGGTGATGGATTGCACTCCTGCGCAGAAAGTCCGTTATGGCACTCATAAGTTAAGTAAGGAGGCTGATGATTGGTGGGTTGACACCCGTCAAAGGCTTGGAGTTTGGTGAAGAAGTAACGGGAAGTTTTAGTAGGGAGTTTTGAGGAAGTACTACCCAAGATGTTCGGGAAAGAAGGAGATTGAGTTCCTTTCATCGAGGTGGAAACATGTCTATCACTGATTATGTTGCGAAGTTTATTGAATTGGCTAAGTTCTATCCTCACTTTAATGGAGGGTGCTGAATTTTCCAAATGCATTAAATTTGAGAATGGCTTGCGTCCCGAGATTAAGAAGGCGATCATTATCGAAAATCCGTGTCTTTGCGGATTTGATTGATAATGAGGATCTTTGAAGAGGATAGTAATGCGCATTATAAGATGTTGTCTGATAAGAGGAGCAAGGGCCAGCAGAGCCGTGGGAAACCTTATGATGTCCCTTCTGGTAAAGGGAAACAACAAGCGTTTCAAGGAAGAAGGACTAGTGGGGAAGATGCTCCTGCTAGTATTGTTTGTTACAAATGTGGGAAACCTGGCCACAAGAGTAATGTTTGTAGGAGTGATGGGAAGACTAAAGAGAATGAGGTGAGGTGTTTCCGTTGTGGTGAAACGGGTCATGTAATTCGTGATTGCAAGCATAGAGAAGTGGTCTGTTTTAATTGTGGTGAGGGAGGTCACACTAGTCCTCAATGCAAGAAGCCTAAGAAGGCGCAAGGAGCGGGAAAGGTGTTTGCTTTGTCGGGTGCTCCGACGGCAAACAAAGATGGACTTGTTCGAGGTACTAGTTTCATTAATAGCATTCCCCTTATTACTATTATTGATACTGGTGCTACTCATTGTTTTATTGCTGCTGATTGTGTTAAGAGGTTGGGTCTTACTTTGTCATCTCTAGATAGAGATATGGTGGTGGAAGTTCTAAGCTAAGGAGCATTACTTTTGTGTGTGCAAATTGCCCTTTATCAATCTTTGGTAGAGACTTCGTGGTGAATCTTATTTGCTTACCGCTTGTTGGGTTGGATGTGGTTTTGGGTATGGATTAGTTGAAAGCTAACTATGTCCATATCAATTGCTATGACAACACTGTGAGGTTTTCTTCCTTAGCGGAGGAAAGCCAAACTATGTTGGTGTCAACGAAACAATTGAAGGAGTTCGTGAAAGATGAAGCATCGGTTTTCTTGTTGATGGCGACTCTTTTTGTGGAGAGTCAATCTGTTATTGCAAACTTTCCGGTGGTGTGCGACTTTCTTGAAGTGTTTCCTGATGAGATTCCTAGTGCACCTCCAGAAAGAGAAGTTGAGTTTTCTGTGGATCTTGTCCCTGGTACCAGACCTATCTCTATGGCGCCATACGGATGTCCGTGATCGGAGCTAGCGTAATTGAAGAGTCAATTAGAAGATTTGCTCGAGAAGAAGTTTGTCAGACCAAGTGTGTCACCATGGGGAGCTCCTGTATTGTTGGTAAAGAAGAAAGATGATAGCATGAGGCTTTGTATTGATTATCGCGCTTGAATAAGGTAACTATCAAGAATAGGTATCCACTTCCTAGGATTGATGATTTGATGGACCGTTGGTTGGTGCCCGCATGTTTAGTAAGATTGATTTGAGATCGGGTTACCATCAAATAAGGGTGAAAGAAGAAGACGCTAAAACCGCTTTCGACGGTACGGACATTACGAGTATTCGGTGATGCCTTTCGGTGTCACTAATGCACCGGGAGTATTCATGGAGTACATGAACCGTATTTTCCATCCTTACTTGGATAGTTTCGTGGTTGTTTTTATTGATGATATTCTGGTTTATTCTAAATCGGAGGAAGAGCATGCAGAACATTTGCGCATTGTGTTGGAAGTTCTGAAGGAGAAGAAGCTTTATGCTAAGTTGTCAAAGTGCGAGTTTTGGCTAGGTGAAGTGAGCTTTTTAGGGCATGTCATTTCTGGTGATGGCATTGCGGTTGATCCTTCTAAAGTTGATGTTGTGTTAAGATGGGAGACTCCTAAGTCTGTTACCGAGATTAGAAGTTTCTTGGGTTTGGTTGGTTACTATAGGAGGTTCATTGAAGGTTTTTCTAAGTTGGCACTTCCTTTGACAAAGTTAACTTGTAAAGGAGCTGCTTTTGTGTGGGATGTCAGGTGTGAAGAAAGTTTTGTTGAATTGAAGAAGAGGTTGACAACGGCACCGATCTTGATTCTACCTAATCCTGAAGAACCATTCGTTGTTTATTGTGATGCTTCTATGATGGGTTTAGGTGGTGTGCTTATGCAGGGTGGCAAGGTGGTTGCTTATGCTTCGAGGCAATTGAAGATTCATGAGAAGAACTATCCTACCCACGATCTGGAACTTGCGGCGGTTGTTTTTGTGCTTAAAATTTGGAGGCATTATCTTTATGGTTCTAGATTTGAAGTGTTTAGTGACCATAAAAGCTTGAAATATTTGTTTGATCAAAAGAAGCTTAATATGAGACAAAGAAGGTGGCTTGAATTGTTGAAACATTATGATTTCGGATTGAATTACCATCCTGGTAAAGCAAATATGGTGGCCGATGCTTTAAGTCGAAAGACTTTGCATATGCCACTTTTGATGGTGAAAGAGTTGGAAATGATTGAACAATTTAGAGATATGAGTCTTGTGATAGAAGTGACGCCGAAGAGTGTTATTTTGGGAATGTTGAAGATCAATAACGATTTCCTTGATAGCATTAGAGAAGCTCAAAAGCTTGATGTGAAACTTGTGGATTTGTTGGTTAGTATTGGACAAACTGAAAGTGAAGATTTCAAGTTGGATGCTCAGGGTGTTTTAAGATTCCGAGGTAGGATTTGTATTCCCGATGATGTTGATTTAAAGAGGATGATTTTGGAAGAAAGTCATAGGAGTAGTTTGAGTATTCATCCCGGAGCGACCAAAATGTATCAAGATTTGAGAAAACTATTTTGGTGGTCGGGTATGAAAAGAGAGGTAGCTCAGTTTGTTTATGCTTGTTTGACTTGTCAGAAGTCTAAAGTGGAGCATCGAAACCGCAGGTTGATGCAACCGTTGGAGATCCCGGAATGGAAATGGGATAGCATTTCTATGGATTTTGTAACGGGGTTGCCGAATACACAAAGAGGACACGATGCGATTTGGGTGATTGTTGATAGGCTTACAAAGTCGACTCACTTTATTCCTATTAACATCACTTATCCCGTCTCGAAGTTGGCGGAGATTTATACGCATGTGATTGTTAGATTACATGGTATTCCCTTGTGTATTGTTTCGGATAGAGATCCGAGGTTCACTTCTGAATTTTGGAAAAGCTTGCAAGAGGATTTAGGTTCTAAGTTGAGGTTGAGTTCGGCTTATCATCCTCAAACTGATGGTCAAACGGAAAGGACGATTCAATCGTTGGAAGACTTGTTACGCGCTTGTATTCTTGAGCATGGTGGTTCATGGGATACATATCTTCCTTTGATTGAGTTTACTTATAATAACAGTTTTCACGCTAGTATTGGAATGGCACCGTTTGAGGCGTTGTATGGTCGAAGATGTAGAACCTTTGTGTTGGCACGAGTCGGGTGAAAGTGTGGTACTTGGACCCGAATTGGTTAGGGAAACTACGGAGACGGTGATGATGATTAGAGAAAAGATGAGAATTTCTCAAAGTCGTCAAAAGAGTTATCATGATAAAAGAAGAAAAGACTTGGAATTTCAAGAGGGTGATCATGTGTTCTTAAGAGTTACTCCTACAACCGGTGTGGGACGAGCATTGAAGTCGAAGAAGCTAACTCCTCGCTTTATTGGTCCTTATCAAATTACTAGTAAAGTGGGAAAAGTGGCTTATCGGGTGGCGTTACCGCCAAATCTTTCAAATTTGCACGATGTTTTTCATGTGTCACAACTTCGGAAGTATGTCCCGGATCCTTCACATGTGATTGAGATGGATGACATTCAAGTTCGGGAAAATCTTACGGTGGAAACGATGCCTTTGAGGATTGAGGATCGTGAGATGAAGTTCCTTCGTGGCAAAGAGATTTCATTGGTCAAGGTTGTTTGGATTGGAGCAGCTGGTGAAAGTGCGACATGGGAATTGGAGAGTAAGATGCGGGATTCATATCCCAAGCTTTTCGAGTCAGGTAATTTCGAGGACGAAACCATTTTAGTGGGGGAGAGTTGTAACGCCCGTTTTATTTAATATTAAATTATATTATTATTTTTGAATTATCGTTTGACGATTGTTTTGACAACGAAAATAATTATATTAATCGGTATATTTATTAATATATTTAGCGATGTTTTGTTCGGTTCGGTAAAATATTTTTTGGACTGATATTTAATTTACCGGAATTAAATTAACAAATTAAGTTAGAAATATAATTATATGGTATGTTTAGTATATTAAGAAAGTTGAGGGGCTTGTGAGCAATTTAATTAAGTTTGGCTAGTGAGACATGTTATATATACCATTTTTCTCCACCTATTTTCCAAAAACACAACACAAAACACCAAAGTTGAGAAGTTGGAGAAAAAACTAGGGTTTTGATTGAGGAAGAAGAAGAGAGCAAGAAGAAGAACAAAGCTTGGTTGGAGAATCATCTTGAATACTCAAAGCTTGCTAGGTAAGGGGTTTGATTTCCATTTCATTTATTTAGGGCTTGATGGATTTTAGTTTGATTTGGGGGAAAAAAATTGATAGATAGTATAGAGTTGTGTTGGGTGATTGTTGAGGGGTTTAGAAGATTTGAGTTGGTATAGATTATATAAGTGTTGTTGTTTGTAAGATGTTGTAGAATAAACATAAAAATGGAAATAGAAAAGTAGAAATAGAAATAGGAATAAAATGAAAAAAACAAAATATGAAAGTTACAGAGAATGAAAATTAAGGAATAAGTTACAGGGAATGAAAATTAAGGAATAAGTTACGGGGAATGAAAATTAAGGGATAAGAAACAGGGAATGAAACATTTCAAGGAAATGGAAAAAAAAAAGAAAAAAAAGAAGAAATAAGAAGTGGTTTATGAAAGTTACAGGGAAAAAATTAAGAAAGTAAACAAACAATGAAATTTCAAAGTGCCTTAAAACGAAATGGCTTTGGAGGAATTAAGGGGGTTTGACCATTTGGTGAGGAAGCCGCCTCATGGTGGCTTGGTAAGTGAGGGACGGACGTCCCCTTTTGGTGTAGGGAGAATGGAGTTGCTGCGTTGCCATTTTTGCATGTTTGCTGTTTTACTGTCAAATTTTGAAAACCTGCATAATTCTTGAAGAAAATACATTCTGTAATATTCCAAATCCTTAATTCCATCTAGTAGCTCTTGGCCACTATAAAATATAATTAGGGGATAAGATAGCCGATTAAATTTAGAACCCGATGATGTTCCGATTTTCGATTTCTTCGACGGAGCAAGTGGTTCAATTCAACGAAAATTGACGCTAGCTAATTTTGACGTAGAACATAGTGGTGAAGTTAGTTTTCAAATTATGAGTTTTTACGGAACGACCCGAAATAGGCTAAAATACGGTAAATTGACCCGAATTGAGTTTTAGTCATTTTAAGACGTATATGAACTATCCGATTTTGAAGTTGATGTTTATAAATTATGCCGGTAAATAAGAATGGCTTTCGCGACGATTATTGATGTTTTTACTATTTTTCCGTTTTTGGGAATTGATGGATTAATTGATGGTGATGTTGCGACGGTGTATATAATTACGAATACTTGTTGTTTATGCAATGCGATGACATGTTTATGTGATGTGAATAAATATGGCGAAGTAGACTTTATGTCAATTGTGATGAGCGATGATGATATGTTGTTGTGTGGTCTTTATTTATTGAGTCACATACATTTCATAAGCGAAGAGGGCTTTTATGCCAAGCGATGATGGCTTTTATGCCGAGCGAAGTTGGGCTTTATGCCAAGTGTCCCTAATTACGGACAAAGCGATGGGTACCACATGCATAACATGGTCGTGTCTCATGGAGTCCATTATGTTTATTTTGGAGTCGGTTATGTTTATGTTCGAGTTGCTTATCATTGAGTTCTTAACTGATGAATGATAATTGAATTGCGACGGTACATGGTGTTTTGTGTTGATGTGAATATAATGATTATGTGATGAAGTTAATGTGTTGATTTATACACCAAATGCTAATTTAAAGTATGTAAGTTTAAATATATGTGATATACTTTATTTAACTTATATCAATTATAATTCCAACTATCTATATATTCCATCATTGTTTTTAATTATATGTTTTGGAATTATCTCACCCCTTTACTTGTTTCGCCGTTACCTATATATTGGTAACGTGCAGGTGATCCCCGAGGATGAGAAGGATTAGCTCGAGTCACTTTATTTTGTGTCGTTCTGCTCTGGTCGTAGTAACACTCGGGATTTGGGCGACGTCATTATTTTGATAGGATAGTTTGTATATACTATCTTATTTTGTGATAACCTTGTGTATTGATGACAACATGATGTTATGTATATTTTGTAAACATATCCGCTGTGCTGTGAATATTCATATGTCTATATGATGAATTATGTATGATTCGGTATATCCGAGTTTTGATGTGCATTATAATGCTAATTGTTGGAAGTGCGAAGATGTGATGCCTCAATTTTATTAAATGGAATTTTGAAACTCTGATTTTATTATATAATTACACGGGGTAGAATTGGGGTGTTACAGTGGTCATGTACGGAGGTGGTGTGTAGATCTCATGTGGAGGTAGTTGACGTTCTTCATCGGCCTCTGAATCTTCGTTTACCATGTTGTTGAACTGCATCTCGTCATCTTCCTCCTCTTTGTCAACAACATCCACCTCAGCTTGTTCCTCCATCGTAGGATCAACCCTCTCTGTATCCTGGAACACAACGTACAACTCAATCGAGTCGTACCCAGAATATTCATGATTATAAAACATGTTGTGCAGGTCATCGTCGTCTTCAACGGCTACCTTGTAAAATGTTACTTGGTTCTCACCAGTATAAACAAGGTGTTTGTAGAAAATGTGTGACGTCGGACCTCGCCGAAGTTTGGCCTTAAGTCTTTTTTTGAAATACAAAAAATTCGCATTGCTATGCTATTTAGACAAAATTGGATATTTTCGGGGTTTCTGAATAAAAAACCTGATACCTCACTATTGTACGTCTCACCATTGAAATGTACAGTGATAATATATTGTGGTACAAATGACATTTTATCTAGGTTTCAGTGTTTGAAATGTTTGATTGCATGAAAATGTTTGATTGTATGAGATATATATAGAGGTGGCAGATGATTGTATGAGAATGAATGAGACAAAATTCAAATTTCAAAAACACATGTAGGAGCCAGAGAGATGGCGCCTATGTACAAAATTAGAGAGAAGGCGCCATCTCATTTGGATTTTTACAAGCCTGGTCATAAATAGCCTGCCTTCCTAGCCTGCATGCATAGCCTTGCCACCTAGCTGCCACCTAGTCTGCCATAAGCCATGTTGAATGGCGCCTAAGTGCAAAAATAAAGAGGAGGTGTGACACCCCAATTAATTTGAATATTAAATAATTATAATTTTTAATTATTAGTTTAATTAGGAAATGTAATTATTAATATTTGGACTAATGGAATTAATTAAATGAAAAGGAGGTGGAATTATTGGTGGTGTGAAGGGTAAGTGAGGGTGTGATGAGTAAAAGGCTCTACACACATTAATTATGTTATTTTTATTATGTTAGAATAATAAAAGGAATAAAAGAAGGAAAAGAGGAAAAAGGATCTTTTTGGAGAAAACTCACAGTACGTGGAATTGAGAAGAGCAAAAAGAAGGAGAAAGCCAATTCGTGTCGGAAGTCGAAGAACCCACAAGGTAAGGGGTGATTTCGATTAATTATTTCGTATTATCGGTTTTGAATTCAACCGTATAGATCATAGCATGTTAGGAAATCTCAGTTTAAGAATTTCTAGGTTTCCATAGATGTATACCTATTTGTGTCGGATTGTAGAGAATCCATTGATTCGTATGATAAAGGGTCAATAATGATGAATAAAACATGTTATATTGTATGTTATTGGTGATGAATGATTGATTTTATGGTGTCGGAACGTGTGGGTACGTTTTGGAAAGAGTAAGAAAATGATTTTGGGAACTGTTGCTGTCAAACTGCGTTTTGGGGTCTGAAGGTCGTGGGAACCGGTTCCCCAGTGGGAGAACCCGGGTTCCAGCATGTAAAACTTTGAAACTGGGCATTTTTGAACTCAGGAACCGGTTACTCCCAGGGAGGAACCGGGTTCCACGTGTTATTTTTCCAAAGAAATCTATTTTTCTTCTGGGAACCGGTTCCCTACCTGGAGGAACCGGGTTCCCCATACATTTTTCCAAGGGCGTGTTATTTTTGAATTGTGGGAACCGGTTACTCCCAGGGAGGAACCGGGTTCCACTGAAGCTTTTTGATAAAAAATTTAAAACTTTGAAAATTCATAACTTTCAAACCGTAAGTCCGTTTTGGACGTTGTTTCTTAAATTTAATGCTCTATCTTATAAAATGAAAAGATTTTCTAAAACTTGAAATTATTTTGAAAAGGAGTCGAATTTCGAAATAGACGAGTATTGACTGACGCACATTGAGGTGTATGTAGCAGTGAAACTGTGGTGATGGACGTATTAGTGTTGTGTGAATATAAAACATGTTTATGCTGTGGTTATTTGTATGCATGATGGTTGGAATATCATGTTTTTGGTTTTGATTCAGTTATGATAATTTGGTGTATTTCATAGACTGATCTGATGTTGCATGCTGGTGATGTGCGTGCATATGCATTGTTTTGGTGAAGTTAATTCCCATTGTGTGGAATTTGACTTGTATTGCCGTTAACCGATACCCGGGTGATGATGGGTGGTTAGGCTGGATTCGTGTCCGGGTGTTTATGGACGAATCGATGATTACTGTATCCGGTTGATGATGGATCAGTGTTGGGTGACTTGGTCACGTGTTGGTACCACATGCATTGAGTCTGCATTGTATTTGCATGGAATTGTAACATGTTAGGATGTCTTCCAGTGTTACAATTCTCTGATTGTTAATTGTTGTGCATGATGATTGTATGGTTGTAACTGTGTATTGAATCTGAAGTTATGCTAAAATGGGTGAATTAATATGCTTGTGATATATTGTTGATTGAGAAGCTTATAATGTGTTTTAATTATGAGAAGTCTCACCCTTACTTTACCAATTTCAGATTAAAGTTAGCAGCTCAGGAGTTGGTGAGGATGGCTCTAGAGCTTATCATTTAAGTCCGCGTGTCAGTGTCATGCTCTGATTAGGTTGTAACACTGGGGAACGTTTAGTTGAGGAATTAGTTATTGTTCAATTGTTTCTTTGAATTCCATTGGGAATAATTATGTTTTGGTTTATTCCGTTGTGGTTATGGTATTTTTCCGCTGTGTAAGACATGGTCTTAATTTGATTGAATTATTTGAATGATGATCCTCAGTGTAGCATGACAATTGTTTATTGGAAGTTTTATTTTATTTCGTAATTGTGACATCCCTCGTTCCGAGTTAACTCTGATGGAATGTGTCTTTAATCATTGATATAATTAGTATTATTCGGGGTATTTTAGAAGGGGTGTTACAGGAGGCGCCATCTCTCTTGTCTCCTCTTTAACACGTGGCTTGCATGTATGCAAGGCTCCAACCACCTCATTTATTCCTTTGTTGACTGAATCGCCTATAAATATGGCGCCTCAGACGTGTTTTTCCATCACCACTCTTCACTCTACCTCTACCTCTAACATAACTCTCATATTATCAAAAAAAATCCAAGCATGAGTCTTTTGACTTTAGGAGAATCTCACCGAGGAACAAGGGCAAACATTGCTACCTATGGAAGTTTTATCCTTTATGTTCTTATTCTTACATTCATTACTTATTATGTTATTCATATTTTTTACACTTAAGTTAAATTATTTTCACGTTATATTTAGGACACGAAAAAATTTAGATGCCGCTCACATCATTATATTGCTCCCGATCCATTAATCGTTTCATACCTTGTACGTGCCAATTTTGGGGATGTTATTAAAATCTCCAACGGTACAATAGATTCAAAGTTTATTATTACATTGTGCGAAAGGTGGAGACCCGAGACACACACCTTTCATCTGCCCATAGGTGAATGTACGGTCACACTTGAGGACGTTTACATGTTGATGGGTCTTCTGATTAATTGTAAGGCGGTTAATGTCTGGTCCAACAAGCCAACGCTCTATGCGAGGAGATGTTTGTAACACCCCAATATTTTCAATTATTAAATAATTTTAATTTGAATTATTTATTTAATTAAAATTAGAATTTTTGGTATTTTTGGAATTATTGAAAAATAAAAGGAGTAAAGGATTGGGCTTGTGTTGTAATTAGTAGAGGAAGGAGGTGTAAGGTAGTAAAAGTCTCTAACTAATTTTATTTTATTATTATTATTAATAAAATAAGGAGTAAGAAGGAAAGAAGCTAAAAAAACCAAAGTGAGAAAGAAAGAGCGTACGTGAAAAGAAAAGAGGCAAAGAGGAAGAACCCAAAGCTCAAGGATTCAAACGATTGACCAAGGTAAGGGGTGATTTTCTCTAGTTATTATGCCTTATTGATTTTGTGAACGATAGAATTGATTGAGTAGTTAGGAATTCCAATTTAGGATTTTCTAGGTTTATGAGTTTTGATTCCAATATGTATGATTATGTGAAATTGAGTCAAATTCATGTTGTAATGTTGTTATGAGTTGTTGTTTCATGTTGTTTTTGCATTATAACCATGAATGAAGAGTGATTTTGGATGTTGTTATGAATGAGATTCGTGTTTGGTGTTTTGGGAACAATTGGGAATAAGAAAAATGCTGTCAAATTAAGTTTTTCTGCTACAGGAGCGCAGGAACCGGTTACCCTCTAGGAGGAACCGGGTTCCTCTTATAAATTCCAGCAAAGTGGTTTCCATGAGTCTTGAGAACCGGTTACCCTGTGGGGGAAACCGGGTTCCCAATACATTTTCCACAAATTATTTTCCTATGAACCATGGGAATCGGTTACCCTTTGGAAGGAACCGGGTTCCCCATACATTTTCCAGAACGTATTTTCACTATGATAGTGGGAACCGGTTACTCCCCTGGAGGAACCGGTTACCAATGTTACTTTTTGAAAAATATTAAACTTTGAAAATTCATAACTTTTGAACCGTAAGTCCTTTTTAATCGCCGTTTTGGATATTATTCCTTAAATTAAATATTCTATTTTATGAAATAAAGAAAATAATGGTAACTTGGTTTTATTTTGGAAAGTGTTGGTTTTCCGACTTTGTGGTTATTCGTACCTTACGCACTGGGTGGCTAAGCAATGGTGTGTGGTTTTGTGATAATGTATGTGTGTATAATGATGACTATATGTGTATGTTGGTGATAACATTACTAATTGATGAGTAAGTACTTGCATGTTTATGCTATTGATGATGTTTATGATAAATGATGGTTATCATGTTCTGGTGATGATGTTGCAGTAATTGCTTGTGCATGCTTATGTTGTTCGATGATGTTCATGATAAATGACGGTTATCATGTTTTGGATTGATGATGGTTTATGATGTATGATGTTATCATAACCTGTGTTGAATGTTGCATTCTTTTATGATGTGCATGCATATACATTCTGGTGGTAGCTAATTTCCATTGTGTAGAATTAGTGAGTATTGCCAATAACCGTTACCGGGTGATTATGGGTGGTGAGGCTGGATTCATGTTCGAGTGATTATGGACGAATCGATGTAACTGTATCTGGGTGATTATGGATCAGTGTGTGACTTAGTTCACTTTTGGTACCACATGCATAGAGTCTTGCAATGCATTTGTATGGATTATAACATGTTAGGATGAATTCCAGTGTTATAATTTGGTTATTGTGTGTGATGTATGTTTATGACTTGTGTTGTTGAATGGATGAATTGATTTGATTATGCTAAATAGGGTGGAATAATAGCTTATGAAATTATCTTGTTTTATGAATTTATAATGCATTTTAATTATGATGAAGTCTCACCCTTACTTTAATGATTTCAGATCGAAGCTTTAGCAACTTAGGAGTTGGTGAGGATGGCTCGTAGAGCTATGCATTTTTATTTTATCGCGTGTCAGTGTCATGCTATGGGCTTGTAACACCGATGAACGTTTGTTTTAGAGTCATCATTAAACTCTGTTGTTTTAATTGATGTTGCTTTGGATAATTGTTTATGAACTAAGGCATTTATCTTATGATATTTATTTGGTATCTTGAATTATCCAAGTTTGAATAAATTCTGTTGTGTTAAACATGTATTTCTTAATTAATTGAATTATGTTTCCTTATTAAAGCATGACATATGTATGGAATTTTATTTTTAAGTAATTGTGACGCCCTTTAATACATGTTAACTCTGAATTCGTTTTATTATTTGCGGGGAAATTAGAAGGGTGTTACAATAGTGGTATCAGAGCATAGTCGATCGTTGTGACCAGTGTCTTAGTGTCATTATCCCTTTTGTATGCGACTAGTGCAAGGTTACACTGTCGATACTTGTGTTCTAATGAGCATTGTTTGTGGATTCTTAGAATAATGGCTGGAAGAGGTAACGGAAGAGATGACGTTGCAATTGCTGAGGCTTTGGGGATGCTTGGTGGTGTGTTTGGAGGAAATCAACAGGGAGTTGGTATTGGTGCTGACAGGAAGCTGGGAAATTTTGAGAGGAACAATCCTCCGTTGTTCAAAGGCATGCATGACCCTGATGGCGCTCAGAAGTGGTTGAAGTAGATTGAAAGGATCTTTCGAGTGATTGATTGTGCTGAAGATCTGAAAGTGAGGTATGGTACTTATATGCTGGCAGAAGAAACTGACGACTGGTGGGTTGCTACCAGAATTGAGATGGAGTAAGATGGTACTGTGCTGACTTGGGCTGTGTTCAGAAGGGCTTTTCTGAGAAGGTATTTTCCTAAAGAAATTCAGGGGAGGAAAGAGATCGAATTTTTAGAGCTCAAGCAGGGTAACATGACTGTAAGTGAGTATGCTTCTAAGTTTACTGAGTTGGCAAAGTATTATTCTCACTATAACAATGATGAAGATGAAGAATTCTCTAAGTGTGTCAAGTTTGAAAACAGTCTCCGTAATGAGATTAAGTAAGGTATCATGTATCAACGTATTCGTAGGTTTTCTGACTTAATGGATTATAGTAGGATTCTGGAAGAGGATATTGCTAATACTAGGTCGAACTCTCGTGGGTTTGCTGATAAGAAAGGAAAGCAACTGATGGGTCGTGGCAAACCATACGACAGAAATAACCAGAGGTTTTGTGGGTGGAAAAGGCCTAGTGGGGGAGATTCTAGTGCTTCAATTAAGTGTTACAAGTGTGGTGAAATGGGGCATCGTATTCAGGAATGCAAGAGTACTGATAAGAAGTGTTTCAAGTGTGGGAAGCTTGGGCATGTAGCTAATGATTGCAGAGTGAGAATTGTGACTTGTTACAATTGTGGAGAGGAAGGTCATACTCGTCCACAATGCACTAAGCCAAAGAAGGAGCAGTCTGGTGGAAAAGTGTCTGTGTTAGCTAGGCAAGAGACTAAGTCTGATGATCAATTGATTAAAGGTACATGTTTTATTAATGGCACACCTCTGATTGCGATTATTGATAATGGAGTGACTCATTCGTTCATTGCTTTGGATTGTGCTAAAAGATTGAATTTGGATATATCTGATATGAAAGGAAGTATGGTTATTGATATACACTAAACAAACCATTATGGTACTAAATTGTTATCTAATCACCCATGTAATGTTATAATCAAAGCTCAAGGTCATACGCAGAACCAAATCACATTCTTACACTTCTAACCTATGGTTTTATACGAGATAGCCATGAACTTAATGGTAAGTTCATCAATATTGGTAATCTTCAACCTACAAATAAACAAGTATTACTAAGAGCCTTAAGGGAAGTTCATCATTATTAACTATCTTCATTCTAAATAAACATAAGAACTTATCAAATAATCCCCTACCAAAGCTTTTAATGGGCTTAACTTCTAACCACATATTTTATCTCTAAATGGATTATGTTCATTCAAGATGCATAAAAATTATTCTTGGAGAACTTATACAATGCTACCCATCTAGAATTACAAGAACACATCACTTACAAAAGATATTTCCTGACAAAAGTATTTGGCTATAAGAACTAGTGAGAGAAGTGAATAATAAAAACTTAGAGAGAAAGTGTGTTATTACACAATTCGTTTTTTGGATTCTTTGAAAAGAGGAACGGGACCTCTATTTATAGGCTCAAAATCCTCCAAAATAGGAAATAGTATTAAATGAAAAATGATTGTTGTTAATCGATTGACTCAATCGATTAAATTATTTAAATGTAACGACTATGATTTTTAAAATGTAACGACTATGATTCTTTGAAAAGAGGAATGAGACCTCTATTTATATTCTTTGCTAATCTTTTGAGTGCGTTCAACTTTCCTTGTTCATCAAAAAAGCACCAATCTAATCAATTTACACTTTGTTATAATAGATTATTTTTAGTCAAAAAATATTTTCTAGCTTTTTGAATGCTCCCGTCACTTTCTATCCAAGTGATGCATTTGCATGAACTAACTTTATACAAACTATTAACCAAAATATGAATGATGTACATATTAATTTTTTTATGTCAGAATATACATTAATCATACTTAGAATTATATTATTAAAATTTTAATATTTTATTAACCAAAATAATTTTAAAGAAAAGTAGAAAAATATATTAAGATATTAAAATAATAATAAAAATATTGTTTACGTATTTGTGAAAAGTGTATTGGATGTAAGTGTAAAAAGTAGTGTCACGATATTATTTCTCTTTCATAATGATACATATATAATGCATACAAGATAAAAATATATATGATACAGTGAAAGCACTCAAATGGAGTGTAACAAAAAGGGTGAGTTACATTTTAGTACGGAATGATAATTTAGAATTTTCTCCATAATTTTAATTTCAATTTCTGCAACTTAATTATGATCTATATGCTAGGTGAATTGTTTCTGATTTGATGAAATTTATTATTATAAGAGATATAAAGATCATATGAAAATAAATAATGACTTATATAGATTTTTGAATATGGAGAGTCTAATGTAATTATTGAATTGTGGAATTCTTTGAGAACCTTATCACGAGGGATAAGGAATTCGAGATTACCACAAATCGAAAATTCGTGACTATTGTTGAAAAACAACCCAAATATGGGATAAGCAAAAGTCAACAAGACTAAGAATCTATGACTGAACAAAATTAATTATCAACTTATTTCTTTTTATCTAGTAGAAGAAAATAATTAGAATTTTGTTTGTAAGATTTCTATTGTTCTTCAAGTGGAAGAAGATAATCCTAAGACTTATAAGGAAGCAATAGCTTCAAGGGACTCCTCTTTTTTGAAGGATGTCCGAGATGAAATGGATTCAATAATTTCCAACCATACTTGAGAAATTTTTGATCTACCTAAATGACCAAGAACCATTGGATGCAGTTGGTGTTTAGAAGGAAATATTATAGTGATGATACACTAAACACCTACAATGATAGATAAGTAGCCAAGAGTTTTAGACAAAAAAGAATGTGTTGATTATTTTAACACATATGCACCTTTAGCAATGAGGATGCGAATTAAAATAATTGCTTGTATTAGTTTCTTTTCATGATCTTATTATTCATAAAAAGTATATCAAAACGACATTGCTAAATAGAGATCTCGATGAGGAGATTTACATGGAGAAATCAAAAGGTTATATGCTTCCGCGTAATGAATAAATAGAATGCATGCTTGTTAAATCCTTGTATGGATTAAAATAGGCACCGAAACGACGACTTCAAAAGGTTGACTATGTCGTTGCAAGATTCAACACTGATGAGGAGACACAAAACTTTGGGGGATAATTTTCAATCTTATCAAAAACACGAAGTCAAAGAGCTCGTCATCATAAAAAGGGGAAGATAATGAATAATGCATCTTATATCTAGTTCGGTTTTGATGAAGAAAAAGACTATCAAAGAAGTAAAGGTTCAAAAATATCACGCACATCAATGATGAAGTTGATCAAGAAGGTTTATCATAGAAATTCAAGTGAATATTTAAGACAAGTGAACATAAATAAGGTTCTTATTTCAATTTATATTGTACTAATTTAAATTTCTCATTATTTCATCTTTAACTTCATCTAAAAACCTTCTTCTATCATCATGCATGACCATCTAAAAACGTTCTTCATCTAATTATTGTAACAAGTGTTTGTACACAAAGTTGTTTGAGAACATGGTGATATTACTTTGTCTCTATGTTTATTACACATTGATCATTAGCAATCCAAAAATCACAAACCAATCCAAAAAAATTAAAAACCGAAAAAGCTGAAATTTATTAGATGTGTTTGGATGTCATTTTGTGAAAACTGCTCGATTCAAATTAGATTTCCGATTGATTTTTTAAAATTGATTCAAATCAAATCGAACCGAATTTGTATATATTTTTATACTTATTTATTTATTTATTAGTACGATATGTTACATGAGTTTGTTATTAGATGATAATTATATTTTAATAATATTTACTAGTTTAATTTAAGGGTTAAATATGTTTTTAGTCCCTACAAATATTTCAATTTTCATTTTTAGTCCCTATTAAAAAAATAAAATATATTTTTGGTCCCTACAAATATTTCAATTTTCATTTTTAGTCCCTACTAAAAAATAATATACTAAATCCCTACAAATTTTTTATGCATGCAGTTTTAGTCCATGCTATTTTCTAAAATTTTGAAAACTGTTTAATTATCTTTAAATTTTTTAATAATTTTTTTCATACATATTTAGAATACTATAAAATATTTCTTTACCAAAATATATAATTTTTTGAAAATGACAAAAATTAAATATGAATTTAATAAATTTTAAAAAATAATGATAAAAGTAATGAAAATCTCGACTTAGAAATCAAATTTTAAGTTCATTTTTTTGACGAATTATAACGTTATCAAGAGATGTGCAAAATAATCATTTAAAAATACACATTGGTTTAATAGGAGGGACTAAAACTACTTGTATAATAATTTTGTAAGGATTAAATTTTTTTTTAATAAGGACTAAAAATGAAAATTGAGCTATTTATAAGGACTAAAAATATATTTAACCCTTGATTTAATATATTTACTTTTATTATTTCAACTATAATTTATTACTCTCATTTTATAATATTAATTTTTAATATACTTATTATAAATAATATCATATTTATGATTTTTATAATATTTAAAAAATATAATTTATAATTTGGATATTCAAAAATTGATCTAAATTAAACCGCATTAAATTAGATTTGATTGGATCAGTTTTTTAAATATATCATTTAAAATCGAATTGAAACATAAATAAATTTATTTTTGAATCAGATGAATTTTTCGATTAAAATTGATCCAAATCGAACTTCAAATACCCCTAAAGTTTTATGCTAGCAGTTATATCCATTTTGTTCTCGTCTATTAAATATAGTTTATCATTTATTAGTAAATATTTAAAACAGTGTAGAAGAAGCCATTTGAAAGAAAATATTTTATGATGTCATGTTTCCTACCATTTGAAATCATTCCATTTAAAGAGAAACAAAATTGGTAATTGAAATATTGTGAATGATTTATTCAGTCTATGTAAATTAAAAATAAAATATAATGTAATCAAATATATGTTTTTAAGTATACCTTAACCAGTTGTAATAGCTTAATTTTATATTTTTATGACATTGAATTTAAATTTCTTTTAAATAAACGTGTAAATGTTATCATTACCATAATAAATAATAAAAAATTTCATATCTCAAGTTTCTAAAATTAATATATGCTGACTCATTATAAAATAAAATATATCATTAGTACATTTCAAAAACTATTATACCATTTAATATTCAAGTAAGGAGAGACGTAATCTATGCATCATTATATTGTAAATTCCTATTTATATTATATAATATAAATATATACTACGCATTATATTGTATATTATTTACTGAACTTTTTAATTTTAAAATTAGACATCATACTTTAAAAATATTTAACTCGTCTAGAAGAAGACATTTGAATGGTGTCATATATATGACCCAATTCAAAATTATCATGTATAAAGGGAAATAAAGTCGTTCTTTATTATACTGTGAAAGAGTTTGTTTTGTCTATGTAGAAATTAAATATAATGTCATTGAAAATAAAATAAAAATATTTCGTTAATTCAGCTAAGTTGAAAATTGATAGTGGCAAGTATGTTGTAAAGATGTGAATTTGTACTTGTAACAATCTAGTCATAGACTACAAAATCAAAAATAAAATTATAAAATGTAATTAAGTAATTGTTTGGAATCACAATCAAATAAAATATTTACCTCGTGTAGAAGAAGTCATTTGAATGGTGTCATATATATGATCCAATTCAAAATCATCCTATATTAAGGGAAATAAAGTCGTTCTTTATTATATTGTGAAAGAGTTTATTTTGTCTATGTAGAAATTAAATATAATGTCATTGAAAATAAAATAAAAAATATTTCGTTAATTCAGCTAAGTTGAAAATTGATAGTGGCAAATATGTTGTAAAGATGTGAATTTGTACTTGTAACAATCTAGTCATAGACTAGAAAATCAAAAATAAAATTATAAAATGTAATTAAGTAATTGTTTTGAATCACAATCAAATAAAATATTTAACTCGCGTAGAAGAAGTCATTTGAATAGTGTCATATATATGATCCAATTCAAAATTATCTTATATAAAGGGAAATAAAGTTGTTCTTTATTATACTGTAAAAGAGTTTGTTTTGTCTATGTAGAAATTAAATATATGTCATTGAAAATAAAATAAAAATATTTTGTTAATTCAGCTAAGTTGAAAATTGACAGTGGCAAATATGTTGTAAAGATGTGAATTTGTACTTGTAATAATCTAGTCATAGACTACAAAATCAAAAATAAAATTATAAAATGTAATTAAGTAATTGTTTGGAATCACAATCAAATAAAATATTTACCTCGTGTAGAAGAAGTCATTTGAATGGTGTCATATATATGATCCAATTCAAGATCATCATATATAAAGAAAAATAAAGTCGATCTTTATTATACTGTGAAAGAGTTTGTTTTGTCTATGTAGAAATTAAATATAATGTCATTGAAAATAAAATAAAAAATATTTCGTTAATTCAGCTAAGTTGAAATTTGATAGTGGCAAATATGTTGTAAAGATGTGAATTTGTACTTGTAACAATCTAGTCATAGACTACAAAATCAAAAATAAAATTATAAAATACTACTATAATTAAGTAATTGTTTTGAATCACAATCAAATAAAATATTTAACTCGTGTGAAGAAGTCATTTGAATGGTGTATATATATATATATATATATATATATATATATATATATATATATATATATATATATATATATATATATATATATATATATATATATATATGATTCAATTCAAAATCATCCTATATAAAGGAAAATAAAGTCGTTCTTTATTATATTGTGAAAGAGTTTGTTTTATCTATGTAAAAATTAAATATAATGTCGTTGAAAATAAAATAAAAATATTTCGTTAATCAGCTAAGTTGAAAATTGATAGTGTCAAATATGTTGTAAAGATGTGAATTTGTACTTATAACAATCTAGTCATAGACTACAAAATCAAAAATAAAATTGTAAAATGTAATTAAGTAATTGTTTTGAATCACAATCAAATAAAATATTTATTATAAATATTTATATTAAATAATTAAAATAAAATTAATATGAATTAAATAGCATGTCACATGTGCCTACCATTTAATAATTTAAAGTGTTAGCTCATAGAAATAAATTTGTAAAATTGTCATAATAGATATTTCTTATGAATTTCAAATTTAATATAAAATAAACTAAAATTGTACAATTAATTTTTTTTTTTTTTTACATATCTCTGAATGAATAGTAGGGTAAAAAATATGTTTATATAGGAATATCGGCTAAAAAGTCTCGTTTATTCTTCTTTGATTTATTCAAAGCAACCAAAAGAATTGCAAAAAAACAAGCAACATTAACAAAAATTACAATTTTCTTATACATTTAATACGCAATACAAGAATCAAATCAGTCCCTTTTTATAACAAAAGCTATTATTTATATATGTGAAATAAGGAATAAATTTATTTTATTTCTCTTATTGATATTTCATCAATAAAAGTCTTTTAATCACCATCATTTCCCTAAAAACAACTTCTTGACTAATTCTTTTTTGACATTAAATTTTCCCCCAATTTGCTCCTCTCTCTTTTATTTATTTGCTCCTTGACTACACTCACACTTTACACCTTCTCACATTCTTCCATGGATTGCTATGATCAAAAGAATAAGTTCCATAAAAAGGTAATGTATGGTTCATATTCTTTTATAATTTTATTTTCGTAATTGAAACTCATTTTTTTTTTTTCAATAGGAAAATGGGGAAAAGTCCATGAAATCGAAAGAGAATAAGAAGAGTTTAGTTTGTAAAGTTTATGATAAACCAAAGGTTCATCTTGAAGAAGGATCAACAAGTTCAAAAACTTACGTGTGTGAGTTTTGTAACAAAACCTTTAGTTGTGGAAAAGGATTAGGTGGCCATAAAAGAATTCACTTTCAAGCCCTAAAGAAAGAGGGTTTGGCTAAAACAAAGGTAAAATGCAACTCATCTTATGATGATGATGAGAAACAAAGTTGTGATGTTTGCAACAAGGATTTCCCATCCAAGAAGGCCTTATATGGTCACTTAAGATCCCACCCTAAAAGGGAATTGAGAGGTCTTCATTCTAAGAAGAACAATAATTATGATTATGATTATGATTATGATGATGATCAAGATCAATATTTTCTTGGCGAACATAAGGAATTGGTTATCGATGATAAATCAACATCTTGGCCACCTAGATCTTTTAAAACCAATCAAAGGGGACGGACAGAACTTTTCGACGAAGAAGTTTTTAATGGTGCTCAAACACTCATGTATCTCTCTAAGGATCAAGGGTTTCATGACAAGCTCAAGAATATGGATATTGAGAAGAAAGTGCTACTTGTTGATGAGATTGATGAAACACAAATGAGGAATGAGAATAACAAAAGAATGAAGTTGATGATGAAATTGAAGAATCCATGTTCAACTTTTAAGGACAATATTTTGATAGAAAAAGATTGCTTCCAACCTGGCTCTTATGATGGTAAAGAGAAGATTTTTTATAGGTCTCAAATTAAGATTGGAGAATCAAGTCACTCAAAATCAAGAGTTATTGAAGGATTTAGTTTGAATAATGGACCAAATGATGTGAGTGAAGAATCAAACTAGAGTTTTTTTATTTGTCAAAATATACTAAGGAATTTTCCATCTATTTTATTTTATTTCATGATGTGTTTGAGCTGTGTATTTGACATGGAATATCATTGGTAATTATCTACTACTATTTTTCTTATTTATTAGAGAAATATTCAGTTAGATCATTCAAATGTTCGTCTATTATAACAAGAGATGATGAATATTTCTTGCAACTATGATGTTTTGAAATGGAATGCTTATTGTGGTTCTATCGGTCTTTAAGAATTAATCTCAAAGATGAAAGTTGTATATAGGTTGATTTTGGCTGATTTTAATCTAACCCACCACCCAAATCGAGACTTATGGGGGTGTATTGGATTGAGATTCAAAGACTATTTTGATGAAAAAACCAGTTAAAAATCTGTGCATTCGCATATGGTATGCAGGATTGATGAATTATATAAAAAATTTGAATACTTTTTAATAACTAAAAAAATTATTGGTATTTTTAGTAATAATGCATTTTAAATTTGTTGAGAATGTAATTTTCTAGTGTCGTGCTCGAAATTATTTTGGACTTTTATAATTTTAGGTTTTAGTTTAGAAGGAAAGCTAGTTTAATTATAAATACAGGGAATAATCTCTATTTTGTAACAACTCAGAATTTGTATTCACGTAATTTTTTAATTTGTGCACAGAGAGAAACTCCGTAAAAAATCACCATCTTCTCTTTATTTTGTCAAACCCTAATTTTCTTTCTTTCCTCAATTTTTTATAGTCATTGTGTGGTGATAACAATCTTGTTCATCAAGGTTGATTGGAATTCTCCATATATTTTGGTGGATTTCCAACACCTGATATCAAGAGTTCCGGTTGGGTGATTCAAAGAAAGTAAATCACGATGGTGATGAATCATCCAAACAGACATTTTCTGACAAGTCTTCCAATTCTGAAAGTTGATAACTATGAGAATTGGTGCAAGCAGATGAAATTTGTGTTCTATTATCAAAATCTTTGGGATCTTGTGATAGAAGGATTAGATCCGGTTGTAGAAGAAGCAACAAAGAAGAAGAGGAAACACACAAAGAATTGAAAATGAAGAATTATAAAGCTCTTTTTATAGTTCATTAAATCTAAGTCTAAACAATTTCTAAAAGGTTAGTGACGTGGAATTTGCGAAAGAAGCTTGGGAAATTTTGGAAAAATCTTTTGGAGGTGCATAAAAGGTGAAAGAGGTGAGGTTACAAACTCACAAAAGAATGTATGAATTACTTCAGATGGAAGAAAGTGAAAGCTTAACTGATTCTTCACTAGGGTTATGAAACATGTGAATTAAATCAAGGTATATGGAGAAGTGTTGACAACAAGATCAGTTGTCGCAAAGATCTTGAGATCTTTGGCCCTAAAGTTCGACCACATAGTGGTAGCCATTGAAGAATTAAATAATTTGTTGATATTGACAATAGATGAGCTTCAAGGGACGCTTGAATCTCATGAAAAAATAATGACTGAAAGAGCGGCAGACAAGTCGAAGAGTGATGTGGCTTTGCAGGCGCAAATCAACAAGAGAAAAGAAGGGCAGAAGAAAGTGGTTTGACAAAAAAGGCATAGGAGGCTACAATAATTCGAATGGTAGAGGAGACCGGGAGGAAGGAATTGTGTCAAATCAAAGAAGACCACCGTACCATGGAAACTAAAGAGGTGGTGGTCAAAAACCTGACAAGAGCAACATTTAGTGTCTCAATTATCAGAAGTATGGTCACTATTCTAGTGATTGTCTAGAAAAACGAAAGAATCAAGAAAGTGATCCAAAGTTTGCAAAATACAAAGAAGAATAGATGATGATGATTATGGTTACTACAAGAGATGAAAAGATATTCAAGGGTCAATGGTACTTGGATTCAGGATGGTCATCACACATGCCTGAAAGGAAATATTAGCTTTTCAACATAAAACCCTCAATGAAGAATATCCTGAAATTTGCAATGACAATACTCTAGTAGTTGAAGGTATTGGAGATGTTCTGATTATGAGGAAATATGACAAAAGGTCATTAATTTTCAATGTGTTGTATATACCATG
Organism: Vicia sativa; assembly: GCA_021764765.1. Classification (NCBI taxonomy): domain Eukaryota; kingdom Viridiplantae; phylum Streptophyta; class Magnoliopsida; order Fabales; family Fabaceae; genus Vicia; species Vicia sativa. The sequence continues at coordinate 308,009,109 of CM038793.1, forward strand.
CATGAAGAACAATTTTTTCAATATAGAGCAGTTGGTTGAAGATAACATGATGAGAGTCATTGACGCTAAAGGAAGGTTAATCTTAAAGACTACCATGTCTCAGAATATAACCTTCAAGATCGAACTAAATATGATGGAGACCAAGTTTCTGTTCAGGACCAAAATGTAGATAAATTTGTAGATAATTTTGTGGTCCTTTACAATGTCTTTTTGATTAATTAGTAGTATTTAATATAGTATTTTGATATACTTATGTTTTTATTTAGTTTTTGCTTATAATATATTATTTAACTTTGTTTATGTTTAATTTGTAGGTTTTTGGTGATTTTACCTTCAAGCATGAATTCAAGGAAGCTATGAGAGCTTAAGGAAGAAATTCAAGCTATTTTGGGAGTAGGAGCAGGCTACAGGGCGCGCTAAGCCTGATTCAAGCATGGTCTGAAGCTTTCTATAGCCATACTTAGATATTTTGTTCAACCACTCCCTCATTTTCCTCACCAAATCAGACCTAACAACCAGAGAACACTATTCTTATTCATTGTAACCCAAAAACATTAGGGAAGATCTTGAATCCTTACTAGTTTTTGATCTATGTTCATCATCACAGCTCCATTTCTTGCAAGTCAAGCTACCATGAGAATGAGTAACTAAGTTTCCTTTGTGTCAAGATTAGAGGTAGTTAACCAAACTTTTATGTATTTCTTTTGATCTCTTGGTGTATGAACTTGGTTGATGATTAATATATGTTGATTATCTTTGTTTTACTTGTACTTTTATGCTTTGGATCATGATTGAGAAATATGTTTCAAACTTGACCTAAGATATTCATCTATTAAGGAACAAATGCTAGACATAGATTTGTGAGTTAGTATTTACTTGTATCAAGCTTAAAGATTATCATGTCAATAGTTAGAGTGAGACATCATCTAAAGATTAACATGATAAAACTCACAATATTGGTTAGAAATCAACAATATTGAGAGGATAAGTGAATATATCGATCATAAACTAGTTCATTCGCTTCGTTAATTGAATTTATATGAAATTAGGTTAATGAAACTAATCTTGACATGCTTTTACCATTTGAAAAACCAATCCAAAACTCTCTTTAATCCAAACAACTCTCTTTTGATAAGAACACTAAACTTGTTTGCATGAAATTTATGATTTTTGTGACTAGGAACCAAAACCCTTTTGTAACCAAATCTTAAAAGACACTTGAACTATCGAACGGTGGTGATATCACACTAATCCCTATGGAAAACGATAATATAAAATACTTGTGTTAGAAAATACGTACAACAAAATGGCGTCGTTGCTGGGGATTGGCGTTTTATATTGCAAGCATTGTAATAGTTTGTGTGTTTTAAGATGATTTATCTATTAATCTCTCTTTGTTTCTTTTTGTGTGGTTAGCATTTTCAGAGTATAGTTTATGCAAGGAAGTGTTTCGGTCGATCAACTCTTATTCGACCCAGAAATTGAAAGGACGACAAGAAGACTTAATAGCAGCGCTAAACGAAGGAAAAGAGTAGCTAGACAAAGACAAGCAAGAGGAGAATCATCTACTTCTTCTACACCACAAGTGTTGGGAGAAGTCATGGAGGAACCACCACCGCCACCACTGAGAGACCCTTGTACAAATAGCCCTCGTCACACAACTCAGTTTTCTCGCCTAGCCAATGCGAGGCATTCTGAAATGAAGACGGGATACTCCAACTACTCTATGCAAATCCTTCTCATGGTCATGACCATGAATATCCATACACCTACCTTACAAAGTTTTATGAAATTGCGGGTGCGGCCGGAGCTCTGGAAGCCGAAGAGGAACAAATTTTTCAAAGGCTTTTTCCTTACTCTTTGGTAGGGAAAGCAAAATATTTGTATCTAGACCAACCACAACAAACAATGACGAATTGGAGTGTGTTAGAGGAAAAATTTCTTAAAAGATTTTTTTCCTCAATCAAGATTCATGGAAGCTAAAACCGTGATTTAGGTGTTCTCACAAGGTGTTAGTGAGCCTTTGAGTATAGCTTGGGATATATACAAATCAATGGTTAGAAAATTCCCAAGTCATGGTTTCAATGATACTACTCAAATTCACATTTTTCGCAATGGTCTCTAACCTCAACATAAATTGTTGTTGGATGCTACGGCGGGGGGTTCATTAATGGTGAAGACACCTTTAAAAGCCATTCAACTCATTAAGAAAATGGGAAGAAATGATCACCAAGTCCAAAATGATCAAGGGAATGTGCAAGTGAAGACGAGAGCTTTTGAAACCGGCTCTAATAATGAAGCATTTTTGGCCCAAAACAAATTATTTGCCAAGCAAGTGGAAGAATTGACCAAGCAAATGGCAAGGCTTCCACAACAAATAATGGAAATGCAAGGATCATCTAGCAATAAATCTCAACAAATTTCTTGTTGTGAATTATGCAAAGGTGATCACAAGATCGGGTTTTGTCCCCCGGTTGATGAAGAAGCAAATTACATGGAAAATCAAGGGCAAGGATATCAAGCAAGACCTCTTTATCAAAATCAAGGACAAGGTTACCAACAAAGAGGTAACCAAGGTTATCAAGGTGGATGGAGACAAGACAACAACAACAATCAAGCAAGAAAAAAATCCTTACCAAAGTGGAACACAAGCTCAAGCTCAAGCTCAACATCAAGCTAGAAGTTCAAACATTCAAGATACACTTGCTCAATTCATGGCATGATTTATCCGATCTCTGATAGCACATGGGTTAGTCCGGTTCATGTTGTTCCAAACAAGGGTGGTATGACGGTTATCATAAATGAAAATAATGAATTGGTTCTGACACAAAAAGTAATAGGTTGGAGGATGTGTATTTATTATAGAAGGCTAAAAAAAGCTACTAGAAAAGATCACTTTCCTCTTCCTTTTATGGATCAAATGTTGGAGCGGCTTTTGGGGCAACAATTTTATTGTTTCTTAAATAGATATTCGGGATACAACCAAATTTCTATGAATCCGGAAGACCATGAGAAGACGACTTTCACATGTCCATTTGGAATTTTTACGTATGGATGTATGCCTTTTGGCTTATGTAATGCGTCGACGACTTTTCAACAATGCATGCAAGCCATCTTCGCTGACTTGATTGAAAAGACCATTGAGGTATTCATGGATGATTTCTCCGTCTTTGGAGCATCGTTTAATTTTTGTTTAGGGAATTTGGACACCGTCTTGAAGAGGTGTGTTGAAACCAAAGGCATTGTTCTTGGGCACAAAATATCTTCAAAAAGGATCGAGGTTGATAAAGCCAAGATCGATGTGATAGAGACGGTTCCCCCACCAGCCAATGTCATCGGGTTCGGGGTCATCTAGGACTATTATTCCATTTGATGGGACAAGGTTTCTGGGTCCTAAGCAGGAGGAACGTTACAAAACATTGGAGGAGAGGAACATTTGGACGGAACGATTAATCCGCATCAGTGAGAATGGAAAGTACACTCACTGTGGGTCCCTTTTGGCGGACTATAATTTGGGGATTGTTTGTGAGCCCCAACAAAAGGTGAATGTTGAGCTGGTTCGCGAGTTCTATGCGAATGCTCTCCCATCCGCGGGGAACCCGTTTGAATTTTCAACCATGGTTAGGGGTAAGGTGATTTATTTTTCTCGTGCTGCCGTTAATAAATATTTGGGAATCACTTGGACAGAACCTGAATAAGTCCTGGATGTGTATCATGCTCAGCTAGCAAGAAGTAATTGGGATTTTGAGGCGTAAATTGTGTTTGGATGGGCATTCCTATGAGTTAAACAATTCTGGCCAACCTTTAAAATTCATCCGGTCCAGTCTGAAAACCAATGCTAGGATACTCATGTGCGTGGCCTTTCAACTTAAGGCCCTGTAGTCACACCTCCTCCATTCCGGTGGAAACTGTCGGTCTAATTGCTGCTTTGCTTTATGAGGAAAAAACTGATTTTGACAGGCTTATTGCAAACGAGCTGAGAGGGTGGACTTGAGTTACACCACTGATGGTGAAAGACTCAAGTGCTATCTTACATTTATGGGTAAAAAGGGAACTTAAATGATTCAAATCATGAGCATGTAATGCAAAAAGAATGAATGGCATGGTAATTATACAAATGATAAATTTCATAAACATGTTATGCTATAGAAAGCTATAAACGAGTACCTGGGGTGTATAACTTTGAAATATATCATTACCATATATCCGTGAGTTGAAACGATCAAACTCGGAAAATCACAAAATGCAACCTCAAACTACCAGACCAAAATTTGAGTCAAAACAATAACAAAATAATTAGAAAAACAATACTAATTTTATTCAATACAAAAAAACCTTGGTGAAAATGGGAAAAGGCGAACCAAGTGAAATTTAAAAAGAAATCACTGGCTCTGCAAAGTAGAGCACGCTAAGCGCGCTACACTAATTGCAGAAAAAAACATAATTAGGTGCAGCTGCTATGCAAGCTCCACTTCACCTACAAAATATCATATACACAACTAAAAACTACTTACAAAACATACACACTTCCACAAGTTAAAACACTACAAACTTGTGGAAAACAACAAATTTACATAACAAAACAAAAGCAAATAACGATACAAAAATTTGGTGTAAATGAATTAACAAGTTGAAAAGTGAAGATTTGAAATTAAGAACATGTCTTATTTCAACTTTTTAAAACACAAGCCACCACACACATAAACAAACATAAACAAAACATGCTTGTCTTACGTTGTAAGCTCGACACATTTATTGTGAGAGCTCTAGTAACCTCCTCTTGTCATGCCATGGTATTGCCACACCACACAAACCTAAAGAAAGTGTCCTAACAACCACACAACAAACGTTACAAAAACGAGACAATTCATAATAATACGTGAAAACTAGGAAAAACACAAATATGCACAAGTATGGAAAGTAAACACACAGCATGTACAAGTAACAATATACAAATTCATATACAAAGTCTATACAACATATACACTAATTACAAAACTAAAAAAATATAGAATTATCGCAATACAAAAACAATAAAACCAATCCCCAGCAACGATGCCATTTTGTTCGAATGCAAGTATAGCAAGCAAACAAAAAGTAAAGTATTTATTTTTACCGGGTGATATATACTGGTTAGGTTATATTGTATCATGTCCACAAAGATTGGTTATTGATTCTTCGATCGATAATTCCATCGTTAATGAGTTTGGGGTTAAAATGGTTTTTGTACAGAAAATAAATGCAAACAAAAGTATAAAAAGGATAGACAACTTGTCCGGAATGAATGCACACTACCCGTCACAAACTTAAATCTACTGTCCAGTTATACTCAGCCTACAATACTCGTCCTTATCATCATATACCTCTCACAACCTAAGCTATTTCTAACCCAAATTGAGAATTCAACCGCATCACCTCGATAGTGATGTCTAGCCTAGTTTTGTTATTCAGAAGTCACTCGTAACGACTATGTCTATCTCGAAACTCCTGACACAGAAGCATTAGGATTAGATACCCTAACTGAATGTCCGCTCTAACCCTATCTCTAGCATTCAGAAACTAACAGAAAATCATCCTATGCAAGAATCTAAGCAATATATGTCTAACAAAGCTCAAATCCCTAACACAAGGTAAAAACCTAAGACAATCACCAACAAAGATTAATAAATAAAACTTTATATAACGCCAAGGGAGACAAATATACACGAGTTCAAGGTAAATATACATACAAACCCAACAAATTGAGAAGTACATAGAGAGGAGAAGAGATAACCCATAGATCTACACTGGTTTATCAGAGCCAAGCGAAGAGCAATCCACCTCCAATCATCCATAAACAAAGCCCTAGTGTTGTTTTCTAAGCTATACTACCAAAAATAAAGGTTGATGGAAATGGGGATCAAAATCCACCCCAAAACTATAACCTAAAAATGAAACAAAATGAAGTTATAAAACAAATCTCAGACGACCGCGCTCATCGGCCTCAAATATTTACACACTAAACTGCCTTAAGCACTGCTCTGCGGCCTCATCCTGCTCAACGGCCTCTAAAATGAAGTCTCTGTCGGAACAGTACCAAAGCCTCATTTTGCGCTTCAATTATCGCATAGCGACTGTTAAGTGTCAACTTTTGGATAATATCATATTAATTATTGACACTTTTAACCTCTTGTTTTGATTTTATTTAAGTTAATCATCTGTTTTTAAGTCATTAGATGTAAACATAACTATTTTGAATGTTTTAATTGGTTTGTTAGTTTCTTAGTTTATTTTGATCAAAAGTTGTTGCTATCGACCGGCTCGGAAGAATGCAAGAAACAAGACAATTTTTCTCCATTTCAACAGCGTCTCCCGACGAGCCAGAGACGATGAGGAATAGAAGCTTCACCCGGCGACGCAGAGGGGAGAAGCCAGCAAAGAAAGACTCAAATTTTGGGCTTGGCCCTGGAGGGTTTGCGCAGCATGGTCGTTCGACGCTTTTTGTGTCACCCGACGAGGAAACCGTGTCGCCCAGCGGCGGTCCTTATTTCAAACTCCTCTGTTCACCTAACCTGGCACGTGTTTGTTGCGGCGGTAAAGCGACAAGCAAAGAGTTTGGTATTTATTTTTACCGGGTGATATATAACGGTTAGGTTATATCGTATCGTGTCCACAGAGATTGGTTATTGATTCGTCGTTCGACAATTCTACCGTTAATGAGTTTGAGATTTAAAGAAATGAAAATAAAAGACAAAAGTAAATGAACAAGAAGTATAAAGGATAGACAACTTGTCTGGAACGAATGTAAACTACCCGTCACAGACTTAAATCTACCACCCATGTCATACTCGGCCTACAATACTCATCCGTGTCATCACATACCTCTCACAACCTTGGTTATTTCTAACCCAAATTGAGAATCCTCCTAAATCATCTCAATAGCCATGTTTGGCTTATCTCAACAAAACAGAAGTCAATTGCGTCACCTCCATAACTATCTCTAGCATACTTCACCAACGCAGATGCATTAAGATCAGATACTTTAAGTGAATGTTAGATCTAAACCCATTTCTAGTATTCAGAAACTAACAGATAATCATCCTAGGTAAGAATCTAAGCAATCTATCTCTAGTAGAGCTCAAATCCCTAATATAAAGTAAAAACCCAAGATAACTACCAACACAGATTTGTAAAGCAAACTTTATATAATACCAAGGGCGATAAATATACAAGAGTTATGAGTAGAAATACATACAAACCCAACAAAAGAGAAAGACACAAAGAGGAGAAGAGATAAACCACAGATTTACACTGGTTGTCAAAGCCAATCGAAGAGCAATCCACCTCCAATCATCCATGAGCAAGCCCTAATGTTGTTTTCTAAGCTAATCTACCAAAAATGAAGGTTGATGGAAATGGGGATCAAAAACCACCCCAAAACCATAACCTAGAAATCTGTTTTGAAAATGATTTATAAACAAAATCCCACACACCGTGCTAAGCGCGATAGCTAAGCGCGACTTACTTTATTACTTTATTACTTAAAACCACTAAACCGCGCTCAAAACCGCGCTAAGTGCGAAAATTGCTGTTTTTCTTCCCAAAAATGCATCTTCGGAGCCGTGTCTTCGACACTTTATTCCTCCATGCTCCAAATATGCAACAAATACCTACAAAAATAGATACAAAACTATCAAATGGTACATTATGTACGCAAAACACAATAAAACGTATTTACAACAAAAATTGGGGTTATTCAACGATTATTAACAAACAAAAATAGATAAGTGCCACAAAACATATATACAAAATAACTACATTTTGGCACTTATCAACTCTCCCCAACTTGACACATTGTTTGTCCTCAAACAAAATCAAGTAAACCTAAAGAAACAAAAGATGATAATCAAAGAATCACGAATCAACAAGTTTTTAAAACGGAAAATAAATGTATGGTTCAAACGAAAAACGTACACGACAAAATACAAACTTACCACCATACTACAACAATAACATATAAACGAAACAAATCCTAAGTACAAAAATCATGCAAAACATTCTAAAACAAAACAAGCTCAATCATGAATCACACCTAGCAAAAATTCATCGGTAGATGAAGAACACACAAAGGTGAGGGATAAAAAACACTCCTCCACAATATTGCAAACAATAGACTAAATTATGCATTCATCCAAAAACGTATTGAAAATACAAATGCAAGAATCACAAGGGCTTTTCAAGGTTGTAATGTGGCTTGGTTAACAAACAAGTGATAAGTCCTAAAGCTAATCGAAACAAAAACTTGCCTAAACCTAAGGGAGTGATCAACTCACAAAGTTCCAAACAATATAATTTCAATCAAACTTATTATTCATCACAAATTTCACACCAAACACACCTCACTTATTAACATAACATTATTCCTACTCTTTTTGTTTTTCTTTTTCAAAGCTTTTCTCTTTTTTCTTTCTTTTTCTAATCTTTCTTTTTCACATTTTTTTTCTTTTCTTTCTTTCTTTTTTTTCTTTTTCACATTTTTTTTTCTCTTAACCTCATACCAACCACAATATAAGTATATAAATATTTCTCTCCCCAACTTGAATCCAACCAACATTAATGTGTGAATACTCCCTAGTTTCTAAGGCAAGGTAAAAATCCATACAACAACATATAGTTGAGGGTTCAAGAAACAAAGAAATCAACATCCTTACAAAAAAGATGAATTGACACTCATAGACAAGCATCAAGTTCAAATAAACATAAATATCGATAAAAGCTCAAAGGGGGTAACAAAGGTTCACACACTCACAAGGTGAATTGAATATTTGACCAAGGTAGTTATGCTCAAAATCAACAAATGCCTTGATCATTTTCTTGCAATCATACAATCAACACAAAATAAAAGACTAAGCATAATAAAATCCAGTTAAAACAAGAATGTGGACTCTCATATGTAAACATTGGAAAGCTTCCTCACATTTATGGTTAAAAAGGGGACTAAAGTGATTCAATTCATGAGCAAGTAATGCAAAAAGAATGAATGGCATGGTAATTGACAAATGATAAATTTCCTAAACATGTTATGCTATAGAAAGCGATAAACGAGTACCTGACGTGTACCAACTTTGAAACTATCATTACCATACATCTGCGAGTTGAAACGATCAAACTCGGAAAATCACCTCAAAAGTCTTCAAGTTACCGAACCAAAATTTGAGTCCAAACAACAACAAAAGAATTAGAAAAACAATACTAATTTTATTCAATACAAAAAGCCTTGGTGAAAGTGGAAAAAAGGAAAACCAAGTGAAATTTTAAAAGAATTCACTGGCCCTGCATAGCAGAGCGCGCTAAGCGCGCTACACCAGTTGCAGAAAAATGACAGCAACAGGCGCAACTGCTATGCAAGCTCCACTTACACACCTATACAATCTCATTTACACATCTAAACAATATTTATAATACATACACACTTCCACAAGCTAAAACACTACAAACTTGTGGAAAATAACAAATTGACATAACAAAACAAAAGTAAATAACAATACACACAATTGGTGAAAAGGAATTAACAAGTTGAAAAGTGAAAATTTGAAATTAAGAGCAAGTCCTATTTCAACTTGTCAAAACACAAGTCACCACACACATAAACAACATAAACAAACATGCATGTTTTACGTTGTAAGCTCGACGCCTCTATTGTGCGAGCACTAGTAACCTCCTCTCGTCATGCCATGGTATTGTCACACCGCGCAAACCTAAAGAAAGTGTCCTAACAACCACACAACATACGTTACGAGTACGAGACAATTCACAACATCACATAAAAACTAAGAAAATCACAAATATGTACAAGTATGGAAAGTAAACACATAACATGTACAAGTAACATATACAAGTTCATATACAAAGTCTATACAACATACACATTAATTACAAAACTCAAAAACAACGGAATTATCACAATACAGAAACAATAAAACCAATCCCCGGCAACGGCGCCATTTTGTTGCGACGGTAAAGTGACAAGCAAAGAGTTTGGTATTTATTTTTATCGGGTGATATATACCGGTTAGGTTATATCGTATCGTGTCCACAAAGATTGGTTATCGATTCGTCGTTCGACAATTCTACCGTTAATGAGTTTGAGATTTAAAGAAATGAAAATAAAAGACAAAAGTAAATAAACAAAAATTATAAAGGATAGACAACTTGTCTGGAGCGAATGTAAACTACCCGTCACAGACTTAAATCTACCACCCATGTCATACTCGGCCTACGATACTCATCCGTGTCATCACATACCTCTCACAACCTTGGTTATTTCTAACCCAAATTGAGAATCCTCCTAAATCATCTCAATAGTCATGTTTGGCTTATCTCAACAACACAGAAGTCAACTGCGTCACCTCCATAACTATCTCTAGCATACTTCACCAACGCAGAGGCATTAAGATCAGATACTTTAAGTGAATGTTAGATCTAAACTCATTTTTAGTATTCAGAAACTAACAGATAATCATCCTAGGTAAGAATCTAAGCAATCTATCTCTAGTAGGGCTCAAATCCCTAACATAAAGTAAAAACCCAAGATAACTACCAACACAGATTTGTAAAGCAAACTTTATATAACACCAAGGGCGATAAATATACAAGAGTTATGAGTAGAAATACATACAAACCGAACAAAAGAGAAATACACAAAGAGGAGAAGAGATAAACCACATATCTACACTGGTTGTCAAAGCCAATCGAAGAGCAATCCACCTCCAATCATCCATGAGCAAGCCCGAATGTTATTTTCTAAGCTAATCTACCAAAAATGAATATTGATAGAAATGGGGATCAAAAACCACCCCAAAACCATAACCTAGAAATTTGTTTTAAAAATGATTTATAAAAAAAATCCCGTAGACAGCGCTAAGCGCGACTTACTTTATTACTTTATTACTTAAAACCACTAAACCGCGCTAAGCACGCTCAAAACCGCGCTAAGCGCGAAAGTTCCTGTTATTCTTCCCAAAAATGCGTCTTCGGAGCCGTGTCTTCGACACATTATTCATCCATGCTCCAAATATGCAACAAATACCTACAAAAATAGATACAAAACTATCAAACGGTACATTATGTACGCAAAACACAATAAAACGTATTTACAACAAAAATTGGGGTTATTCAACGATTATTAACAAACAAAAAAAGATAAGTGCCACAAAACATATATACAAAATAACTAAATTTTGGCACTTATCAGTGTTTATACTTTGTGGTGGTCGCCCGACGATGCTTTATGGTCGCCCGATGATGCTTTATGGTCGCCCGACGATTCTAGGCGGACAATCCCTACTTTTGAGCTACTTTTAAGATATTTTGTACCTTCCTTCTTGATTCAAACAAGCTTCCAAGGAAAGATAGAGAGAAAACCTAAGAAAAAACCTTTTCCTCCATTCTTACAAAGATTAAATCTTTACTACCTTAATCTTTGATCGTTCAAGGTTGATGTTCATAAAGCTTTGGAGTTTACTTGATCATCAAGCTACCATGGAAATGGTAGCTAAATCTCTTCTTTGTATCAAGATTAGAGGTAGTTAGTCAAGCTTTTATGTATTTCTTTTCATATCTTGGTGTATCAACTTGGTTGATGATTAATATATGTTGATTATCTTTGTTTTACTTGTACTTTTATGCTTTGGATCATGATTGAGAAACATGTTTTAAACTTGACCTAAGATATTCATCTATTAAGGAATAAATGCTAGACATAGATTTGTGAGTTAGTATTTACTTGTATCAAGCTTAAAGATTATCATGTCAATAGTTAGAGTGAGACATCATCTAAAGATTAACATGATATCACTCACAATATTGGTTGGAAATCAACAATATTGAGAGGATACGTAATTATATCGATCATCAACTAGTTCATCCACTTGGTTAATTGAATTTATATGAAATTAGGTTAATGAAACTAATCTTGACATGATTTTACCATTTGAAAACCAACCAAAACTCTCTTTAATCCAAATAAATCTCTTTTGGAAAGAAAACTAATCTTGTTTACTTGAAACTTATGATTTTTGTGACTAGGAAACAAAACCCTTTTGTAACCAAATCTTAAAATACACTTGAATTATTGAACGACGGTGATATCACATCAACCCCTGTGGAAAACGATAATTAAAAATATTTGTGTTAGACTATACGTATAACAAAATAGCGTCGTTGCCGGGGAGGTGTGTTGATACTAACTTGGTCTTGAATTGGGAGAAGTGCAACTTTATGGTGATCAAAGGCATTGTTCTCGGGCTCAAAATTTCTTCAAAAGGGATCGAGGTTGATAAAGCCTAGATCGATGTGATAGAGACGCTTATCCACCTACCAATGTCATAGGGATCCGGAGTTTTCTTGGCCATGCGGGTTTTTAACGAAGATTTATCAAAGATTTCTCTAAGATCGCAAAGCCATTGAGCAATCTTCTCAACAAATATAAGTCTTTTATTTTTGATATAGATTGTTTAATTGCTTTTGAAAAATTAAAGGAAAATTTGATTAATGCACTGATAATCATCGCATCGAATTGGGAATTAGATTTTGAATTAATGTGCGATGCGAGTGATTATGCGGTGGGATTCGTGCTTGGTCAAAGAAAAAATAAAATTTTCCATGCAATACACTATGCGAGAAAAGTTTTAAACGATGCTCAAATAAACTATGCAACAACTGAAAAAAGAGTTGCTTGCTATAGTGTATGCTTTGAAAAAATTTTGTTCTTAACTTATTGGCTCCAAAGTTGTGATTTTCACGGACTATTCGACTATAAAATATTTTCTCACCAAGCCGGACTCCAAACAACGACTAATCTGATGGATTTTGTTGCTTCAAGAGTTTGATTTGGAAGTCCAGGACAAAAAAGGTTCGAAAAACTTGGTGGCAGATCATTTATCCCGCTTGGTGAACATGGAAATCACAAAGAAAGAAAAAGAGGTGATAGAGGAGTTCCCGGATGAAAAACTTTATGCTATCCAAGAGAGGTCGTGGTTAGACGACATGGCTAATCACAAGGCCTCGGGATTGATTCTGGAAGATTTGTCGTGGAATGAGAAAAGAAATTTTTTGGCCGATGCCAAGTACTATGTTTGGGATGAACCATATTTGTTTAGGTTGAGTGGTGACAATTTTTTGAGGAGATATGTGTCTATGAACAGCCACTAAAGTCCTTCAATCGGGATTTTATTGGCCTTCATTGTTTAAAGATGCCTATGAACATGCTAAGAGTTGTAACAAGTTCCAAAGGAGTGGTGGAATTGGCAAGCGAGATGATATGCCCCTAACCAACATGTTGGAAGTGAAAGTTTTTTATTGTTGGGGTATTGATTTCGCTGGCCCATTCCCCTCGTCTTTCTCTAATGAGTACATTCTAGTGGTCGTTGATTATGTGTTGAAATGGGTGGAGGAAATTTCTTCACCTAAGGACGACTCTGAAATCGTGATTAAATTTTTAAAGAAAAATATATTTTCGTGGTTTGGTGTGTCTCGGGTGCTAGTGAATGATGGAGGTTCTCACTTTGCAATACACTTTTAGAAACAGTTTTGAATCAATATGGTGTAAAGCACAAGGTGACAACTCCTTACCATCCACAAGCCAACGGTCAACCAGAAGTATCCAATAAAGAGGTGAAAAGGATTCTTGAAAAAATAGTGTCAAATGCTAGAAAAGATTGGTCGACAAAATTAGACGAAGCTTTGTGGGCGCATCGAACCTCCTACAAGGCTCCGATTGGACTAACACATTTTCAAATGGTTTATGGGAAGACTTGTCAGATTCTGGTAGAGATGGAACATAGAGCGCTTTGGTCTCTTAAATTCTTAAATTTTGATTCCACTCTAGCCGGTGACAAGAGAAAAGATCAACTCATTGAAATGGAAGAATTGAGAAATGGTGCTTACCACTCCAACAAGCTCTGGAAAGAGAAAGTTAAAGTTTATCATGACAAAAAACTCAAGCACAAGGATTTTGAACTGGGTCAAATGGTAATTTTGTTTAATTCTCAGATGCGGCTTTTTCCGAGAAAAGTCAAGTCCAAATGGTCGGGTCCGTTCTTGGTAAAAGAGGTGAAATAATATGGTGCAATTGTGTTGGAGGATCCGGGTGACAAGAAAGTATGGACAGTTAATGGTCAAAGGTTGAAGTTGTACATTGGCGGCGAACCTAGCCGAGAGATTTTCGCGTTGTATTTTGATGATCGTTGATCATCTTGAACCGTGGAGCTCGAAACGACGTTAAACAAAGCGCTTGTTGGGAGGCACCCCAACATTGTAAGTATTTTATGTTTTAAGTCAATTTTGCTCTTGAAAAATATTTGAAAATGTTAGAGGAAACGAATTTTGAACCAAAAAATTAGAAGTTGGGTCTGCCTAGCTTCGTCGGGCGAAGATGTTGTGTCGCCGGGTGACGTTGCATGTTCGCCTCTGCCTGCACGTTGTGGCTTTTAAAAGGGTTATAATTTTGAATGGGCCCACGACCCAAAACTCAAAGTCGAAACTTTGACCCAATTTAGGTAATTTGTGTTCCTTCTTCATTGTGCTCAAACCCTAGGTGTGACCACCTTCCTTCATTTCTTCCATTTTCATAGTTTGGAAGTTTCCTTTCTTTTTCAAGCAATCAAAGTAAGTTGTTCATCTTGTTCTTGTTTATTTGAGTTGTTTTTATTTGATAGATTAGGATGTGTAGTATAGTGTAGAAATTCTGTGGTTAGAAACTCAATATTTATGCTAAATTCATTTGTCATCATCAGTTATGCTCTAATTCATTGGTCGTGGAAGTAGAATTGCTTAAGAATTAAAGAAAAAAATGTTGTAGAAAATTCTGCACGACTCAGAAGCTTCGCCTGACGAAGCGACCCAATCTTGCCTTAATTTTTCCCCTCCTGCTTTGGATTGTAACAGCATCTGATGGTTTGGTATGTCTGATGTATTATTTTGTTGAATTGTTTTGCATATGGTACCTAAACGAGAACGTCTTAACCTAATTAGGAAATCTGTAGGTGGTAGTTCTAACCCACCACGTTTCTTTGACAAAAGCAGATATGTAAGTGTCGAAGCCGAGGCCAGGTACAACTTGCTAGTTAGGAGATCATTTGTGACCGAGAAGAAGTTTAATATTAGCACCAACAGACCGTATAGTAATCCAATATAAGAAGTGTGATGTTTTGATTGATCTGGTGGACCGTGTAAATTTTGACTTGGTCTGAGAGTTCTATGCGAATGCTCTCCCGGCTGAGGGAGAGCAATTTTGTTACCGGACCACTGTGCGTGGGAAATCTTTGTTTTTTTACCACGGATGAAATTAACAAATTTTTGGGTAGTCCATATCATTATACCTCTGGCATTATAGATGATTACAGCGGAGAGCTTGGAATAGCCAGAGATCATGATGCAATTGCTAAGGAAATTTTGTTAGAAGAGCGAAGTGTTGAGCGGAATGGAACTGGTCAACCTTTGAGGTACCTCCGGGAAGACATGAATCTGGAAGCATAAATTGTTCATCTCATAATTTTGAACAACATCAAACCAAACATGCATCGATCAATAATTCCTATTGATGTGGAAGTCTTGGTGAAGTGTATCATGGAGCAAAAATTCGTGAATGTTGCGTCCGTTATTTCTAGGGAGATGAAGAATTTTGTTGAAGGAACGAAGACTACGGAGGTAAATAATAGAAACCCTCTTATTTTTCCTTGTTTAATCACTAAAATGTGCCTTGAAACGGTATATTGATGCCTGATGGAATTATTGAAAAAGTTAAGGGGGTGATTGATGATGATTATGTGAATCGGTATTGTTTGGGTAAGTTGGCCATGAAAAAGAAAGGTATTCGTATGGGTAAGTCGTCAGGTACTCAACATGAACCTGAGGCATATGAGGGTCTCGATTATGAAAATTAGGATCCTCGGATGCGTGAGATTTGCAACTACACTTGGGACATGTTGGAAGTGCACCAAAGGTCCGATAGCTTTCTTCATGATACCATGACCAAGGTCTATCAAAATCAAGTAGCACCTCAGGAGGTTTTTATTTTCCAACCCGTGCGAAATATGATGCATATTGTAGCTGGCCTGTGGGCAGACGTCCTTTCTTTTCGGAGGGGGCAGTACCTGTAACGCCTGTTTTATTTAATATTATATTATATTATATTATTATTTTTGAATTATCGTTTGACGATTGTTTTGACAACGAAAATAATTATATTAATCGGTATATTTATTAATATATTTAGCGACGTTTTGTTCGGTTCGGTAAAATATTTTTCGGACCGATATTTAATTTCTCGGAATTAAACTAACAAATTAAGTTAATAATATAATTAGATGTTATATTTATTGTATTAAGAATAGATGAGGGGCATGTGAGCAATTTCCTTAAGTTGGCTAGTAAGACATGTTTTATAAAACCATTTCCTCCACCCATTTTCCAAACACAACACAAAAACACAAGTTGAGAAGTTGGAGAAAAAGCTAGGGTTTTGGTTGAAGAAGAAGAAGAGAGCAAGAAGAACAAGGCTTGGTTGCTTGGTTGAGGAATCATCAACAATACCCAAAGCATGCTAGGTAAGGGGTTTGATTTCCATTTCTTTTGGTTAGGGTTTGATGGATTTAGTTTGAATTGGGAGAAAATTTGATAGATAGTTTATGGAATTTTGTTGAAATGTTTAGGAGAGTTGGTTTTGTGGTAAAGATTATGGGTATGGTTATTCGTATTGTAGTATGTGGATTGTAGAATGAAAATAGGAAGAAAATGGAAGTGAAAATAGGATGAAAATGGAAATGGGAAACTATCTGTAAAAACTAGAAAACAGGGAAAATTAATAAAGGAAGCAACAAGAAAAGTACTTGAAACGAAAATGAAAGAAGGCATAAGGGGCCCACCTCCACTTGGTGGGGCGGCCACCCCCAAGGTTGAGGCCCACGCCTCCCTTGCCTTGTTTTAATGGGACGTTCGTCCCCTTTAGGGAATGGGAAAACGACATTATTTCATTTTGCTGTAAACTCAATTTTTTCTGTTTTTCTGTCAAACTATGAAACCTGCATAATTTATGTTAATAGCTACTGGTTTTCCTTATTATGCCATGTACACCTAGCAACCCTTGGCACCTATAAAATATAATTAGGGGATAAGTTAGCCGATTAAATTTAGAACCCGATTATGTTCCGATTTTCCGATTTCGGTAAATTCGGCGACGGAGCAAGTTGCTCCGAATTCAATGAAAATTGACGTGCTAGCTAATTTTGACGTGTAGAACGTAGTGGTGAAGTTATTTTTTCGAAATTGTGAGTTTTTACGGAACGATCCGAAATAGGCTAAAATACGGTAAATTGACCCGGATTGAGTTTTAGTCATTTTAAGACGTATATGAACTATCCGATTTTGAAGTTGATGTTTATAAATTATGCCGGTAAATAAGAATGGCTTTCGCGACGGTTATTGATGTTTTTACTATTTTTCTGTTTTTTGGAAATTGATGGATTAATTGACGGTAATGTTTGCGACGGTGTATATAATTACGATTACTTGTTGTTTATGCGATACGATGACATGTCTATGTGATGTGAATAAATATGGCGAAGTAGACTCTATGTCAATTGTGATGAGCGATGATGATATATTGTTGTGTGGTCTTTATTTATTGAGTCACATACATTTCATAAGCGAAGAGGGCTTCTATGCCAAACGATGATGGCTTTTATGCCGAGCGAAGTTGGGCTTTATGCCAAGTGTCCCTAATTACGGACAAAGCGATGGGTACCACATGCATAACATAGTCGTGTCTCATGGAGTCCATTATGTTTAATTTGGAGTCGGTTATGTTTATGTTCGAGTTGTTTATCATTGAGTCCTTAATTGATGAATGATAATTGAATTGCGACGGTACATGGTGTTTTGTGTTGATGTGAATATAATGATTATGTGATGAAGTTAATGTGTTGATTTATACACCAAATGCAAATTTAAAGTATGTAAGTTTAAATATATGTTGATATACTTTATTTAACTTATATCAATTATAATTCCAACTATCTATATATTCCATCATTGTTTTTAATTATATGTTTTGGAATTATCTCACCCCTTTACTTGTTTCGCCGTTACCTATATATTGGTAATGTGCAGGTGATCCCCGAGGATGAGGAGGATTAGCTCGAGTCACTTTATTTTGTGTCGTTCTGCTCTGGTCGTAGTAACACTCAGGATTTGGGCGACGTCATTATTTTGATAGGATAGTTTGAATATACTATCTTATTTTGTTATAACCTTATGTATTATTGACAACATGATGTTATGTATATTTTGTAAACATATCCGTTGTGCTGTGAATATTCATATGTACGTATGATGAATTATGTATGATTCGGTATATCCGATTTTTGATGTGCATTCTAATGCTAATTGTTGGAAATGTGAAGATGTGATGCCTCAATTTTATTTAATGGAATTTTGAAACTCTGATTGTATTATATAATTATGCGGGTAGAATTGGGGTGTTATACCTACAGATGATGTGGAGGATGCTAGTAATGATGATGGTGATGGCGATGTAACACTCCAAATCTACCCTCGAATATTATTCAAATCGAGTGCGAAAAAGATAATCATGCAAGGGATGTCACAATTTCTTCGCAAAACAACATGCATTTATTCACAACTATACAGATACATAACACTTAGACCATGAATGAACTTATAACAACACTTTTCAATTAATTCGGTTAATCAATCTTAACCACAGAGTCATAATTCTTCAATAGTAACAACAATACATCTTTTATTCAACCTCAAAACATTTCACAATATTATTAATATTATTTAACTTCACTTAGCATAATTATTCAACTAAATCAACTTTAAGAATCAACATGATCAAGTATTCACATTATTCATAAACTTCAACAATTTAAGCAACTGCAACAAATTAAGCAACGTTCATCCCCCCGAGTGTTACGTATCAGAGCAATGACACCAATTCAAACTAACAACACTAACGACTTCATAATGCTACTTCGAACTTCCACGGCTATCCTTGAGTATCTGCCCATTTCCCATGGTAGGGGAAATATCAGCAGAAGGAGTGAGATATCCAACAATATAAACAAGTGTATGATAAATAATATGCTAGGATTAAATCATACAAAATTATTACACCGCAATTAGCACATCGCAACAACTTTCCAATTAACAACAACATGAAATCACTTCACCGTTAGCAACAACATAATTCACTTCACAGTTAATAACAACATAATTCACTTCACAGTTAACAACAACATAATTTACTTCACAGTTAATAACAACATAATTTACTTCACAGTTAATAACAACATAATTCACTTCACAGTTAACAACAACATAATTCACTTCGATTAACAACAACATAATTTAAATGAGACACAACAATGCATATGCATGTGGTACCATGGAGTAAACTCCCTTCGCCAATTAATAGAGGCACAAGGCATAAGCCTTCTTCACAATTCCGCCAATACATGCCTTCACAAAGATGCAATGTAATGCAACACTAACAACATACAACAACAACAACATAATTCACTTCACGAGGCATACGCCTATATCACTATTATTACCAATAAATAGAGGTAAACATCATCACTGAATCATCCTGCAACTTTGCATAAAACAACAACATATGGCAATATACACACCGCTAATAATTCACAAAGAAAATCACAACACGACGTACTCAACATAATTTCACAAAACAAACCAATCACGATTACCTATTAACAAACACGAACTACCACAAAAAAATTTGGTTAATTCCAAGCAACTAATTATACCGCTTATATCTACTAATCGGTATTGTTTCTCTCAATTTTCCATTATGCTACTAAATTCTAGATATATATTACTCTGTTAAATATGCATAGATATACTAACTTAATCAATTAATTAATTCAACTAAATATATCCTGCTATTAATTATCTCTAATTCAAACTCCTAAAATATTATACTAATAAGTTGTTGCCATTATCCTAATTAAAGTTGCTACTTTATGATGCTATCAACTAGCAGTATGGACCACGTACACACTCCATGCCTTATACAACAGGATGACGTTCGACACTCCATAGCCAAATGCATCCCGTCATGCCCAATTTTCTGCGTTTCTTCGAATAATTTTATACTTCTATCAAAATAATTATTCTGCAGAATTTCATCGATTGTAAATTTTCAATACCAATATTAATTATGCAATCAATCCATGAGCAATTTCAACACCATAACATCATACAATTTCTCACCAAACAGAACAACTATGAATTCATGATAAATTTCTCATTACTCTAATTCCCACATACGATTCATCATAAACCCGGTTATAGAGTTAGAACCCCACCCTTACCTTGGATTGAAGTCTCTCTATAATTTCCAGTCGAATTCCAATTTGACTTTTCGGTTCGTAATTCTCCTTCGGCGGCTAGTTTCCCAAAACCCTTGTTCCTCTTTTCTTTCTCCCACGTACAACTTTTCCCAAGAATATTCACTAAACCCTTATAATTCTCCTTTTATATCTCTTATAATTAAATCCAACTTATAATAATAATAATAATAATAATAATAATAATAATTCTATTGGGTTAATTTTCACACTTCCTTTCTACTACTTCTAACACCAATTAAATAACTCTATTAATCCACACTTATTTCTAATATTATTTCCAATAATATTCTATAATGAAACTAATTCATCATTAATTAATCCCAACTTCCGATAATTCACTTAATCACCTTAAATCAACTTATAAATTTATTAATGCTCCTTATAATTCTACTGATAAATCCAACTTCGACTAAATTTCAATAATTAATTTCGTATATAATTTTATTCAAATAATTAAATAATTTCTGGGTGTTACAACGGAGGGGATGGCATGGTGTTGGACCAATTGCATTTTGTTTATCTTGTTTGAATTTAATTGGATGTATTTTGGGATTGATTTCCTTTTTAGTGGGTGTTGGTACCCCTTTTTTTGTGGTGTTGTACACCAAGACAATATTTTTATTTTGTTATGTCTAATTAAGTTTTAATTTTAAAAATTAGTAGTTTCATATTTTGTATTAGTTGTACATAGAAATTTTGGTTTGTTTGTCCATGTGAATAGTTGGATATACTTTCTCAAGAAGCAAGATTGAGTGATGAGGCATAATCTTTCCTTTAATTTGAGTGATGATGATAAAAGTCTCAATTGACATGCAAATAAGGTATTATTTTACGCTTTGTAGAATGTTAACATTATATTGAAATTAGTGCTTTATGCAAATATGTAAGTTATGCATTTGTGTAAATATTTGTTAATGTTTGAATCAATTAGGACATAAACCACAAAAGTGAGAAGCTTTCCACTTTGTACAAAATTGAGAGTTCTAGTAGTTATGTTAACTCGTTTAATTCATGTTTAATCTTAATTTTTTATTGACATTATCAAAACTTACAAGTGATCAAGGCAATTTTTGTGTACCACGAGAAAAACCATCAATTTCAAAAGGGCTTCAATTAGTCGTGAGTGTGTGAATCTCAGTGAACCCTTTTGAGCTTTAAGATTGAAATTTTTGGAATGAATCTATCAAGATCAACAAATTTCTAAGTATACCACTTAGTCATTTTGTTGATAATCAAAATTAAATTCAATGATGATTCATTCTAAGAAATTTTCTTGTCTGTAAACACTTTTCCCAATTGTTTGATTATCCTTATTGAAGAGCATGTTCTTAAATAGAAACGATAGAAAAATTGAAAGTTGTGGAGGTTGATCAAAAAGAAATAATGAATTGATGGCACAATGTATCCTTTGAAAAAAAAAGAGATTGAATAGAAAAAATATGAATAGAATTTGAAAAGAAAATGAAAAGATAAAGAAAAGGGTCATTGTGTGAGAAAAGAAAGAAAAATGTTGTAATGAAATAAGGAGGAAGTGTAACACGAGAGAACCGACTTGTTTGTTTTATGTCTTATCGCAAATATTGCGGTTAGCAAGATTCGCCACCGATTTTTCTAATATCCAATAAAAGAAAGGTGAAAAGAACATGAAAGACATTTTATCAATTCTGAGTATGGGAGGCAATTATGAAAAGAGAAGGTATTAACACCCTTTCCATCCGTAGTTATCTACGGGCTCTTAATTGCTTAGCTCACTTTTGAAATTTTGCTTTCTGTGTATGTGACTTGAAAAGTATTTTGAAAAAGTATTTTGCTTTTACTTCGTAATGGTTCTTGTATCAGTCCTCAAGAATGTATACGAAGTGTTTGGAAATGTTTGTTTGGAAGAAATGTAACTTTGTAATGATTCTCGTGGGAATGTATACAAAATGTTTGTTTGAAAGAATTTTGAAAAGAATTGTGAGGTGTGAAAATTATTTTTTAGAGTGGAGCAAACAATTAAAAGTCTTTATTACCTACTCAAAAAGGATCATTATTTTTATTTTCCTTCTCCTTTAGGACAGTGCTATCCATACCATTAATTGGTAGGCAATCCTATCCGTTGGATGTGAAGGGACAATCGTAGGGTCATCGTATGGTCATTGAAGGCAACATGTAATGATACTATAGCAATTCGTAGGGACGATCATCACTTTTCGTAGGCAACAACCGAGGGACGAGATCATATATTAATAGGCAACATCGAGGGACTATGATCTTTATATCGAAGGGACTATGATTATTTTATTCGTAGGAAACTTTTGCTAATGATATCCCTACGTTCGAAGAACATGACCATTTTATTCGTAAGGCAACAAGAGAGGATACCCTAAGGGGGTGCAAGTGTGAAAGTAGTGTGTTTGATTCCGATATTTTGTCTTGATTATTAGAGTGGTCTAACGGTTGATTTTAGTATTAGCATGAAATCCTATTAGCCATATATCTAAGCCGTTAATATATGTACATGAAATAAAGGTGCGGAAAGTAAAAGTGCGGAAGATAAATCATAATCTATTTCAGTGCTTTGGGGAAGTTACATAATAGAGGTGCGGAAAGTAAATTGCGAGAAATTAAATCTACGCTATTACAAAAATGTCCTTGCAACCTATACATCGATTTCTAGAATTTAAATGCGAAAAAAACAATAAAAAAAATAAAAGATAAATGTTTTGAGGTTAGTAAAAATATTTAAGGTTAGTAAACCTAATTACTAGAAAGAAAAATATTTTTTGTAAATTTTCTGGATTTGTTTTAATTGAGAAAACCCTAATTCTAAGTTAATTATAAATTAATTAAGAAAAATAAATTAAATGTGAAGAAAATCAAATATTTTTTCTGTTAAAAATTAAATAAAGGTTTTTAAAACCTAAATCTAAAATTAAAACATTTTTTAGGGTTTTAGAAAATAGTTTAAAAAAATATTGAAAGAAATTAAAATAAGAAAAGAAATTGAAAAAAAAGATTAGAAAAAGGAAAATATGAAGAAAATTGGTGTTAAAAATTAGTTTTGGCTCCCCAGGGTGTTGAACTCGTGACCCTGGGGTTACAAGCATAAAACTTTGCCACTCAACCACACGCCATTGGTGTTAGAAACTTGCTTCCAAAAGTATATACATGCATCTTCTTTTCGGGAGCCTGTTCCATAAGAACTCCATAGTTAAGCATGCGAGTGAGGCTAAAGCATACTGAAAAGACTTGTGTTAGTATGTGGGGTCAATTGGTAATCTTGAAGGCAGTTTGGGGCGTTACAATATCGTCTAGTTCCCTCTGAGTGGCACGTACACACATGCACGCGGCATGCCTTGTATTCCACTTAATCCCCTCATCCAATTTTCTATACAAATAAACCAAGAAGGTAACCCCCCGGTTATACCCACTGATTAACTCAAAATCAACAAAGTACCTAAGATACATGATGTCAGTGTAACTATCACTAGTGTCCATAAAGATCTATGTGCCAACAAGATACAAGAGGTACGCTCTCAGGCATACCCTCTGTGAATGGTAACCATCTCGGCATCACCATTAATTATTGTAGCATGCACAAGCTCATCCCTAAAAAACTCCACCATTTAGCTCTATCTCACGTGGAAACCATGTGTCTTATCAACCTCCTTCAGGACGCTATCTAGCGTAACTCCCATCATCTTAACCAACAAAGTAATGGCCTCGTCTTTGTCCATCTTCTGGTGATCCAAAAAGGCCCCTCTGATCGGAAGGTGATGCAGATACACGACATCACCGAGTGTGATCGTCATCTCACCATGTGGTAGATGAAACAACGACGTCTCATGGTGCCACCTCTCAACAAAAGCATTGATCATCCCCCTGTTGATCGTCAAATAAAATTTTCAAACTGTTTTCTAATGAGTCCAAATTATGTAACCTCATTATAACAATATATTTAAAACCCTATTTCACTAATTTGAGTAGAAATCACATAAACTCTAAAAATAGCTTAAATCACTTACTTGATTGATTGGTAGTGATTGTTTCTTGCTTGATTCTGTTATATGTTATATGTATCCAATGCTTGATGGATTGTGTTGGTTGTTTGAAAAAAATTGATTTTGGTGAAAAGGGTTTTAAGGAGAGTTTGAGAGAGTTTTAGAGTTTATTTTTGAAATAGTTGCTGTAATGGGATGGTAAGAGTTGCTAGCGCCTTTAAGTTCGTCTAGAAACCGGAAGTATACTTACGGTTTAGAACCGAAAGTATACTTCCGGTTTACATCCAACCCTTTCAACGTGTTTCGCATAATATAGAGTGCGAACCGGAAGTATACTTCCGCTTTTGAGGGACATTTGTGGAATTTCATGTGGTGCCCAAGAAAACCATTGGGTGTGTTAAGAATTTCTCTTGAAATATAAGAGAATTCTTTTATCTAAAGGAATATACATATTTGACTTAATGATTGGTTTGTTAGATTTTTTCCAAAATTATATTTTATTACGTAGGATTCGAACTCGTGACCTCTATTTCTAGAAATATAGGATGAAAATAAGTTTTGGTTTGTGCTAGATAAGACTATAAGATGACGTGGAAAATTTAGAGTTATACTTGATGGTGTGTTATAGTTATAATTGATTATGTGTTTCCATAATATTTGAGGCTTTGATTTTAATATGTTATATAGATATAAGTATGTGAAAATATGTGTTGTTGAACATAAAATATTTTTTATTAATATTTCTGTTTTCCTTCATTTTTTTATAAGTCAACATGTATTAAGAATAAACACAAGGTGTGTTCAACCCAAATTTAAACAAAAATATAAACATAACAATGTAATCCCGATAGAGAAATTTAAACAAGTAGTCGTATCAAAATTTTAATCCTCACAATTAAGGATGGAAATATGTTATGTCGGTCTACAGGAGTCATCTGGTATTGGCATTTGTAGAGAAGTGGCATCCAGAAACATCGTCATTTCATATGCCATTTGGTGAGATGACTATTACTTTGGACAATGTTTCATGTCTTTTTCACATACCGATTAGGGGTGAGTTGGTTGGCCCTCGAGAAGACTTCTTTGATGGTGATGCTATTAGGTAAGCTATTGATATGATGGGTGTTCCGTTGGAGGAGACGGCTGAGGAGATCCAGGCTTGTAGAGGTCCTTACTATAGATTGGATTGGTTAAAGACCATATTTGTGCGTCAGCGAGCAGCTAACAGATTTTATTGTGTTGCTAGAGCCTACGTGTTTTTGTTATTAGGTTGCGCCATTCTCGCAGACAATACCTTTACTCTTGCAAAGGCAAAGTATTTACCACTTTTTAGAAACTTGGATGGATGTGGTAATTATTATTGGGAAAAAACAACACTTGTCACATTGTACCTCTATTTAGGTGATGCTTCCTTATATACCTGCAAGCAGCTGAGCGGATATGCCTCTATTTTACAGGTACACAATGTTTTATTTTAATTTGATTTATCTTTACTTATTTATAAATATTTTAATTATAAATTCTTTAAAGTCAACACATGCATGCTCAAGTGTTGTAACCATTGTTGACTCTCCACCTCATCACTAGCCGTTATAAGTTCATAATACTATATTTTCTCTATTTTCTCTTGCATGTCATCCACCATATTTTCTCGCTTTCACACTTTTGTTGATGTGAAATCGACAAAGAAAATTAATTGTCATTGGAAATACTATTTCAATTGCTTTCATCAAAGCAAGATCTCGGTCAGTCAACATTACTTGTGGTAAAAACCCTTGCATAGTAAACAATTATTTCAACTTATCCAATACCAAACAAAAAATATTTGTCTGGTCTGATTCCATATAGGCAAATGCATTAGCAAATATTAACTCAGTTGATGTTAAACTAACTATTTCAAACAAAGGTTGTCTATACTTGTTTGTCTTGTACGTGCTATCCATAATCAACAAAATAGAAAAAATATTGAACTTCACTGATTCTGGATGAGCCCAGAAAATATCTCTCACAACCTCTTAATAATGTATTTTGCTGCTCCAGTATACATAATTCAAACCCTCTATCAACTTAAATGAATGTTGCATTTCTGTTCTATGACGTTTATGTCTTTTTGTATCTTACTCTTGTGTTTATATATTTGTGTGATTTGAATGACATTCTCCAGATCTCATTTTTATAATGACAAGAATATGTGTCTTGGTGGAACATGAACTTTTGTCAAATCAACAATATAATGTTGTTCATTTTTATTTAGTTGACCTACAAAGTGCGACCTTCAAATGTATCAACAAGAATTATATTACCCCAAAATATAATAAGAAATATTTTTAAAGTAATTGAAATTTGGATAAACTTCATATCTCTCTTATACAAATTTAAAAATAGATATATGAAAAACGATATAACCTATATCTTTTTAAAATTACTTTAACATTGGATGTATGCTTGTCCAGACTATGCCTTCTTTCAGATTTTTCATTTTATGTAGACTGCGCATGAAATATTTAAGTGGTCTTTAAACCAAGACCTTAGTTAGAAAATATTAAAATAAACTTGTTTAAACAGAAATAAAAGTTTGTAATTAAAGAAACTCAATGACATATCAAATTTCTAAGCGGAAAATACATGCATTTTAAAAGTAGTCGAAGGATAATTAATAAAAAAACTTAAACGAATTGTGATTCATTAAATACTACAAAAATATTTCCCTTTACTTTTTATTTCATAAGAAACCTCTTATTTTCCGCGATCGTGCAACAAGCAAAACATAAATCAAGTTTGAAACTACACATTTGAACCTAAATGTTGGTTGTAAACAGTCAACTTCCATCATTCACAACATACAAGAAAAATAAACAATGAATTAAAAATTAAAAAAAAAAACATGAATATGCCATTTATTTTTCAAATTTTGGATTCTCAACCGCTTTTAAAGATGATCACGTGCAAGATCATATATTTTTCATACATTCACAAATTAACATGCATTCACACGTAAATTTTTTTCTCCCTTGACTTGTCGTCTTAAAATATAGACTATTTATATGTTATAGTAAAATATCATAAGTCTATCATACAATTGACTTATTTATTTTCAAAATTAATGATGAAATCAAATTTATTATTGTTTGTGCCTCGATTAGTTTTTATCAAGGAAATAATTTTTTAACCAATAGATAAATTTGCGTATTAGGGTCAGGACATCGTCTAGGTATACTCCTACAATTTTTTAGCCATAATGACCTGATTTTCTACAATTGAAATAAGAGAAAACACCATTTTTATTTCTTTCAAATGATGATTCTTACTTAGAAATTAGAGCAACTAAGGCCATTAAAATATTTTTATTCTTAGTTCAATTAATCAAATTGCAATTTTGAATTCTTTAATAATTTGTAGTCAGATTTTTATACACATTGAAATTCTTCTTTTTTTTGTCCATTTTTTGTTAGGACACATTTTTCTTGTCTCGGGCCTTTGAAACGTTAGTACTAGCCCTACTCATTATAGTCCGAGTTTAAATATATAGAAGAATGTGCAAGAATTAATAAACTGCGTTATCTTTTAATTTTTAGTTGTTGTATGTTCACTTGAAATCTCACATCGAATTTTCCAATAATTAAAATTAGTATTTGTAAAGTTTTCACACTATGCTTGTTGTAATTTTGGGTATTGAATTGCTGCCGCAAAGAACATGGACTTTAAGCCTAATATTTTTTCTAAAATTGTAATAATTAATTTTTAAATAAACATAGACCAACTATTTACTAAACCATATTTAAAAACGAGTAATTATTAAAAATATTAATAATAAAATTTTAATAAAATAAAATAATTAATTTCTTAAATTTTTAATATCATGGCATCACATATTTTGAGTCCGTCAGAGTTTTCAAGTGTTACATCAATAAAAGTGGAAGAGAACTAAAAATCTAGAAAATATTTAAGAAAAGAATCCGAATGTTAAAAACATTAAATAGATTAAAATGTTAAAATATTTAAAATTCAATGACCTAAAATACATTTAACATTAATTTTTAAAAAGAAAAAACTAACAAGTTTGAAACCCAAGTTTATAGGCACCAATCTCATCTCTCTCAAAAAATATATTTTGCTTTGTCTATTTATAATTAAATTGAAATTTTATACTAGTTTTATCTTTAACTTTGATATAGTAGTTGATGTAGAAATGTTGTTGAGTTAGTCTTTATATTTCAATTTGTTGGTTTCATCCTATTGACCGGATGATGATGGGATTTAGTTATATTTTATATTTTAAATTAGCAAATATATAGGAGTTATTTAGGGTCAAAGAATTATATCTAAGCTTGGACTATCTTCAACTATTCCTACACACAAAAACACATTTATCAAAATAATCATACTTACTCAAATCATGGCATCATCATCTTTGCAACAAGAAAAAGGCAATCATGGTGATGATACTAAAAGTATTGTGTTGAAAAAAGGAAAATGGCTACCAGAAGAAGATGCGTTATTAAGAGAATATGTGAGAAAATATGGAGCTGAAAAGTGGGATAAAGTACGAGAGAAAACAACTCTTACTAGAGATGGAAAAAGTTGTCGTTTTAGATGGTTAAATTGTCTAAAACCAAGTTTGAAGAAATGTTCATTTAGTGAAGAAGAAGGAAGAAAACTTATTCATCTCCATAATGAGTTAGGACCTAAATGGTGTCACATGGTTTCACAGGTTTGTTTATTCATGCTTCACTTTTATAGGAAAACAAAATTAAAGTTTATTAGGCTTTCCATGATTAATGTAATAATTTATTACAAGTTGTCTAAGATTAGGGTTTTTTCGATAAATAAACAGTAGTCTTTTGCATGAAGTCTACTTATAGACCTGACTCTTCTTGAAACCTAAATTTTTGAAGTTTGTTGAAAAATATATTAATTAATGAATTTAAGTAAAAGTTTTTCTTAAAGAATTGATAATTGATTATATTATTATTTTATATTTGTTTTTGTTGTGACAAATTTTGGAAAAATCGATAATTGAATATATAATTAATTTGTATTTGTTTTGTGACAGTTTCTTGGAAGAACCGATAACGAGTTAAAGAATTTTATTAATTCTAGAAAAAGAAGTTTAAAAAAATCTAGAAAGTATCTTTATTCAGACAGCATAAACCATGTTAATGACTTGAGTGACAATGTTGGAGAAATAAGTATGATAAGTGTTTCAACTAACCAAATAAATAATGTCTCTCATGGAATTTGATCTTCAAGATAATCTGCAAGGTAAACTATCTTGATAAAAAAATTTGTGAGAAGAATATCAACTTTGGACCGCTTTCTACGTTGGGTGATGATTCAAATATTACCTTTGAAGCACTCTCAGAATGTTCATTCTTTCAAGACATAGAAGATATACTTCCAACAATTTCATCATTTTCATCATGCAGTATGACGAGGGGTTCTAGTAACCAACAAATTAATGCCTCCCAAGAAGAAGAAATGGCTTTACGAAGAGTGGAATTTGATGATCAAGACATTATGTATGGTAACTATCTTGATCAATTTTTTGATGATGCAAATATCCACTTTGAACCACTTTCAACGCCGGTTAAAGACTCAAATATCAACTTTGAACCACATTCAACGCCAATTGTTGACTCAAATATCAACTTTGAACCACTTTCAGCGTTGGTTGATGATTCAAATATGCTATACAATAATGTGGGAAGCTCTACTTTAAGCAATCATATTCTCCCAACCTTGAATGATAGGTGAGTCGACAATTTAATGGTTTTTTTCTTTTTAAATTCAGTTGAAATTGCATTAACATATTTCAGGACTAACATTAAAACTTACATTGTCTATTGTTATAGGTTTCCTACATTAGAACCACAATGGTCATTCAATATAGATATGGACTATCAACTTCCATCAGGGATGTTTTCTGATCAATATCCTCAAAATCCAATTCTATCATCTGAGGAGGAGACTCAGTATGAGATGTTAGAACCTTGGTTGCTAGCTGAATGCGTTCCTCTTTGGTAAACTTGGTTGATAAAAAACATGAGATGGTAGAGCTTATTACTCCACATAGTAATGCTTGACAATGAAGAATTTATTTGTATTATGACCATTTTTGTTGATTGTATCTCATAGAAGAACTGTTTCATTTCAATGTATGCATTTTGAATTCAATTTTAATTTCCATATTATTTGCTCGTTAATCTAGAGTAATATAAAGTCTCAAATGAATAGTTTAGATACAAATTAGAGGATTACGGGCACATATATTACAAATTACAACAAAATAATTCTACAAACATATTAGATTTACATAGAAATCTGTATGTGAATAATATGATTTGTCGAATATGTAATAACTTCTAATAGAGATTCTATTGTTTTTCATACAATTATGCTGAAGAAAGCAACTCTATCCATCAAACATCAAACATGGATTCCTTTACTTTAAAAAAAATATTAAGTGTGGAAGTGGATTTTTTTTAGAAGATTGAACAATTAAGTATTACGGTGAATTGTATGAAATCATTGTCAAGTAATAAATTAAAAGTTTGTATTTATAAGAAATGTTCAATTAAAGTTTGTATTTATATTAAGTAGATAAGTGTTAAATTAAATTAGAGTTCAATAAATAAGAGTTAAATTAAATTAGGGTTAGCAAGATAAGTGTTAAATATAATTTGGGTTGAGTAGATAAGTGTTAAATTAAATTAGGGTTGGGTAGGAACTGTTATCAAGATGACATGTTAGCACAAAGATAGAGTTAGGGATAGGGTTGTCAAAAAATGACAATCTTTAATTTATATTAAATAGATAAGAGTTGAATTAAATTAAATAATTAAATATTATTGTATTATTAATAAAATATTACGTAAAAGTCATTTAAATTAATTATACCTTACGCCTTATAATATTTTAATTTGGAAGAAAAAACAATAATTTAACTAGGGGTGTTCAAAACCAAACCAACCCAATAGAAAATTGCAAACCAAATCAAATCAAACCGAAACCGCAAAAAATCGCATTTGGTTCGGATTTGTTTGGGTCATCTTTTGACGAAATCGCATGGTTCGGTTCGGTTTGTTGTTTGCATTTTACAAACCGAACCATACCGAATCAAACTGCATTATATTACAACTTAAATTTTACTTAACTCACATTCCACCCAAAGCTAAACCTATTATATTTTAGCCTTATAATTACGAATAATGTTCTCATTCTTACACTTATGATTTCAGTTTCAATCTTCTCAAATCTCTCCTAGCATTATTGAGTCATCTTTGCCATATACATCTTACATCTTCTTCTGTAATATCTACTTTCTTATTTTCTTTCTTTTCCACCATCTCATTTTTATGCAAATGTTTTCTCTTTTTTCGTTTTTATCGCACCTCTTCTTCTATAATCTCTCATCTCATATGTTCTTTCTTTTCATCTTCATTGATATCTCGTCTCTTCTCTTTTTGTCGTTTCATATAATATTTTTGATATTGTTTTATATGTTATTTTATATTTATTATTCCACTTTTATCTAATCTAATTTATACATATTAAATGGGAAGTTGTTTTCCAAATATGATGGAGTTTTATTGTTATTTGGTAGTGTATGAATGAGTAAATACGAAGCTATATTGTCGTCTATATGTGTATGTATGACTCAATAAAATATTTATGAAAAACCGAACCAACCGAACCGAATCAAATCGCATTAGTTTGGTTTGGTTTGGTTCAGTTTTTTCTAAAAGCCAACCGAACCGAACCAAACCGCGCGTATTTTTCTCTTGCAGTTCGGATGATTTTTTTCGTCAAAACCGCCCAAACCTCACCGCGAACACCCCTAAATTTAACCCATTGGTGTCGGGATTCGAACCTTGTCTCTCTATGAATGTATAATCATGATTAATAGTTTTCACCGTAATGGAATGTTTTTCTCGTAAATATAAAAAAAAATCAAAATGTTTTCATAAAGGAGTTATTACCATAGTTAACTATAAGACCGTTGTAATTTAGTTTTACCAAAGATATATTTTATAGTAGTGTGGACTCTTGTAGCGGTGATATTGATATCTAATAGGTGGTGTGGGACGGATCTGCAATGTTATCACTTTAACACTCAAGTCCGTTATAGATTATAAGATGAGTGAAGTGAAAATTAGAGATAAAAAATGTACATAGAATCCCTCGTATGTTGATTATATACATTGAATAATTTGATTGGGCTTCGATTGTATTGGATCTTTGGTCGGTCCATAATTGTATTTAAGAATTATATATTTGATTTCATATATTAAAATGAAGGCAAGAAAAAAATTCATTTTTTATGTCAATAATTTAATGTTTTAAATTTATTTTCCTAAAAAAAGAGAAATGTTATTAATTGTATTATCTAAAAAGTACACGTGTGTTGTCCTCCTACAAAGATATGGAGACATAGAGACAATTGTAGGTATATTACATGTTTGGGGGTGAGGCTTAGCTCACGGCGGCGACAAGCTTAGTACAGTGGTTTTTGAGGCTATTTAAGGGATTAGTTCATGTAAGTTGAGAACCCTTGTCGGTGGTCGGCGCTGCTAGGTTACAGACGAGCGATTAAGTTGATGATGTTAAGGCTACTAGGAGAGAAGTGCTCTATGAATAGTAGTGGATAGTAGTAAATATATATGACTTGAGAGTCTCCCTCATCCTTTTGAAGGGTAGTGTTTATAGGAGCTCATGATACCTAGAATTTTCTTGGAAAAGGTCAGCTTCCACTAGGGGTGTTCGCGGTGCGTTTTTGACTTAAAATGTTTTTCGAACCACAAGTGAAAAAAGTGTGCGGTTTGATATAGTTTGTTTGAATTCTAGAAATAAAACTGGACCAAATCAAACCAAACCAAACCAATGCGGTTTTGTTTAGTTTGGTTCGGTTGATTCATTTTTTTACAAAAAATTTATTGAGTCATACTTACACATATAGTGACAATCTAGCTTTGTATTTAATCATTTTTGCATTATCAAATAACAATAAAATTTATCATATTTGGACAAGTACTTTCCATTTAATATACAAAAATAATATTAGAGGAAACTTTAAGTGACATTAGGAAGAGAAAATCATTCGTAATCCTAGAGCTAAGACATAATAGATTTGAGTTTTGGTTGGATGTAGGTTAAGTGAAGTCTGAGTTGTAACATAATGCTATTTAGTTCAATTTGGTTCGGTTTGTAAAATAGAAACCACAAACTGAACCGAACTGTGCAGTTTTGTTAAAAAATGGCCAACAAATGTGAACCAAATATGATTTTTTGCAGTTTTAGTTTGATTTGTTTTGATTTACAGTTTTCTACTGGACTGGTTTGGTTTTGAACAACCCTACTGCACAGTTGGTCAAAATATAAATAGTTAAATATGTATTTCTAAGGAAGGTGTGAACTATGAATTTCTCTTTATACAAGACACACCTTATCCCACATTTTTAATCTCCATATGCGAGGGAAACTTAAGGGCAAGACGATACCTCCCTTCGGACGACCTCAAGTCATCTCCTTTTCCTAGACAAGATTATTTATAAATATAACACTACACAATCTCTCAAGCATACATCCTTCGAAAGAGAACAAAGTGATTTTTACTTGTGGAAAATGGTAATATCCAGAGGATTGATGTTTTCCCTTACAAGGTTTTATTTAACCTTTAGGAAATTAAATCATCTTGTTAAAATTTTAAATATGATAAAAAATTAAAATAAATGATAATCTCATGTTTTATTTTGGCTTAATTATAGTTTTGGTTATCCTATTTTTACCTGAATCACAAAAAAATTTCATTCTGTTTTAAACTTAAACAACTTTGGTCTCCTCTCGTACTTTTCCACTTAAAATTAGTGATGTTTTCATTTTTTTTTAAATGACAAGATTCTTGGGAAACATGGCAAATTATCATATATAAACCTATTATAGAATTTTATAGCTAAACATATAAGTTAAAAGATGAATTTCATTAATTTTCTATTAAAAATTTAAGACGGGACCAAAACTATTTGAATTTAAAATGGAAAGACTATTTTCGTGAATTGGGTAATATAGAGAGAACAAAACATTGATTTATCCTTTTAATTTATTTTTTATAGAATCGTAATTAATTTATCACTGACATATTTCACAATATTCACAATTTTTTCTTTTTTAAAGGAAAATAGTAGATTGCATGATAGTAATAATAAGAATGTTGATTTATGGACTAACAATTGGTTGAGATTCAAAATTAAAGGTATACTCATAGTATTTACAATAGATATTTAATTTATTCAAGCTGATAAGGTCAATTCAATTATCCAAGACATTCATTGAAACATTCCTCGTGGTTTATCCATCATGTCTCTTCAAATTGTTCAAGACATTTAAAAGATTAACTTGTCATTTGGTAATATTGTGTTGATGAACACATTTGGACATGATCTAAAAATGGTAATCTATCTTTCTAATATTCTTAGAATTGTATCATGTAGAATCACATTGAGAATTCTTAGACAAAATTTATTTAGAACCCCTGCATACCACTTTGTCATACCCCAAAATTTGTCCTCCTAACTTTAATTTTATCTTATTTAGGTTTCTCATTCACCTGCATACGCTTCCATTAGGTCATTGACTTTTAACATTCATTCATTCCTCACATTTGCATCGCTAGTTGCGTTTAGGTTGACCGAAAGTCAATTTAAACCAAAATTTGCATCGTTTTGTAGTTGTAAAATATCCGTTATTTTACATCATGCATTTTTATCTCTCTACCTGTTTCTTGCATCGTGTTAAGTTATTCATATGTCGATGATATTGATATTTCGGTTTTATAAACAGATTGCTAAAAGCGATTCGACACTGTGTGGAAAATTAGTAGGAAAAATATTTCAACTTTTCACCTTTAACTCACTACTTTATGAATCTACGTGTCGAGTAGATCATGAAAATGTGCTCTCTCTAATTTTTCAATACATTTTGAATCTACGTTTCTGGTATTCTTTGTTATCATTTTATTACGATTGTAAATATTTTGATAATTTTTCTTTAATCTTTGAGACCCGTAGTTTATTTTAATGTGCTCTTTTATTTTTTTTGATAATTTATTGTCCAAATTTTATCGTTTTTGACAATTTTAAGTGTCCATTTTTATCTCCAAAAATCAAAACAAAAATATTTTCGGATAGATTAATTTTTATCCTATTGGGCTTAAGACTCCATTTTATCATTAGGGTCATTTTAGGCATTATAAAAATTGCTTAAACCTAATTTTGTGTGTGTGTATATATATATATATATAGATTCTGTAATGGCACTGTAGAGGGAGGAGAAGAAATGTGACAAAAAAAGAGGAAAAGGCAGATCTGAAAACTCAAATATGTATCTTCTTCATCCAAAATTTGGCCTCTTTCTCTCTCTCTCTGTACACACAGCGACCTTCCATTTTTCTCACCTTCATCACCATTATTCCCCATCTTATACTATAACACCCCAATTCTATCCAATGTTATTTAAAAATCAGAGTGCCGAAAGTTACAACAATATGAGGCGTTACATTCATCATTCAAAACCGTCATCATAAAAAGCATATCATCATGGATACATAGCACATTTTAATCCAAAGAAATTATAACAATTAATTAGTCTTCAAAACTACTTCATATTTATTCGAAAGCTACGCAGCGAATTCATAATATTTTAAAAACTTCAAACGGAATATAGCATCTTTTAAACAACTTAATTCAAGGAAACAATTCTCAAAGTATTAACGTCAACAATGCAATGGAAAACAATATAAAAGCAATAAACGTTCATTTTCCCCCCGAGTGCTACGTATCAGAGCGACGACGCCATGAACAACTAAATTCGTTACGCCTCGTTACCTGCACGTTACCAATATAAAGGTAACAACCAATAAAATAGAAAGGGTGAGATATCTACCAATATAAACAGGTGTATGATAAATAATATATTAGGATTAAATCATATAAAATTATCACAACACACTTAACACGTCACAATAAATTCTCAATCAACAACAACACAACACCACTTCATTCGTTAGCAACAACATATAATTTACTTCACAATTAACAACTACATGATTTCAAATGAGACACAACAATGCATATGCATGTGGTACCGGTGGAGTAAACTCCCTTCACTAATTTCCAGTTATCAGAGGCACAAGGCATAAGCCTCATTCACAAATCCGCCAATACAGGCCTTCACAAATGAAAAATGAAATGCGATGCTAACGACATGCAAACAACAACATAAATTCACTTCACAAGGAATACGCCTATCTCACTATTATTACCAATAATCAGAGGTAATTATCGTCACTGAAAACACCCTGCAACTTCATATAATTCAATATACAACAACATATTCATCGCCAAACAATTCACAAACAAATTAACAACACAATACCTTTACACGAATGCAACAAAATAATTAATCGTAATCACCTACTAAAACGTACGAATTATTCCGACAATTTCTAATTAATTCCGGATAACCAATTTTACCGCCTAATTTACTAAACCGGTTAATTCAATACTGTTACACATTATTATTATTACTCAGAATTACATTTCCATTTTCTAACTACACTACTAATATACCATTTCCTTGTATTTAATTACACTGCAATCAAATTACTTGTACTTGTAATTCTTTACAACTAACTAATATTCTGTCATAATATTATTATATTGTTGTCACTAGATTTTTCTTAGTACCTAAATTGCACAAAACCTGTCAATTACTCTACTGTACCTATCACTTACAGTGCCTACTAACACTGTACATCAGTATTACCAAAACTATCCCTATTAATTGTCCATTTTCATGCTGTTCCTATCACCCTGCTAACACTGCTAGCTTGATGTACAACGAAAACAAACACACACACATAGGTGAGGCGCCCACCTCACAAACTGTGGCCCCCGCCTTCTACAAGGGAGGCGCCCGCCTCCTCTTCTAAGGCCCCTAGAGGGTGCCCGCCCCCAACCTCCAAGGCCTCCGTCCCCCTTTTCTTCCTTTTTCTCAGAGGCGTCTGCCTCCACCTCCAATGGTGTAGGCGACGATCGTCCCACCCCTGTAATCAATTCCCTTTTTCAATCGATCAGCGTAGTTAATTCTGTACATCATCATTATTTCTATCTTCGATTAACACCAACAACACTACCATAATATTAATCGTCTAATTCACATGCGGTCTACACAAACACGGATAATTTCATACAATTCGTCCCCACATACGATTTATCATAATCCCGTTTAGAATGTTAGAACCCCACCCCTTACCTTAGATTTGACGGTGGTTATAACTCCGATCGAATTCCTATTTTCTGGTTCCGATTGTGCACTTCTGGTATCCTCTCCTAGCCCTTGTGCCTCCTCCTTCTTCAATTGGTTTTCTTTTCTCCCGTAAACCCTATTTTCTATTATTACTTCCTTTATATTCTCCTTTATATCATACTCTATTATTAATTAAATTAATTATTCTATTCTTTTAATAATTCCAATATTATTCTATCATATATTCTATTTGGCCAATTAAAAAATACTTCTCATTTTATTTCTCACATTATAATAAAACTCACTAAATATTCTAGTTAATTAATTTTACTCATAATAGTAATTCTCCGACTAATTGATTATTCATTTAATCCTCTTAAACCGACTTATAAATCTGTTAACGTCCTTTATAATTATTCCGGTAATTTCTTCTTCGACTAAATTCCAACTAATAATTTCTTATTACTTCATTTAAATAAATAAATGGTTTTCCGGGTGTTACAACTCTCCCCCACTTAGAATATTTTTGTCCTCGAAAATTCGTCTGACACCTCAATCCTTAACCTTGTCTCTACGTCTAACCTTCCGACATAACCACAAATTACTACCATTAAAATCCAAAGTACATGCGCAATTTCATTTCACTTATACATCACCAACCATAATAATCAACGGAGTTAGATCCATGAAAACATACCTTCAGTATCTCTGTCCGTTGGAGTCTTGACCAACGCAAACACCTTCGCACCAGGCGCTTTCCTCGGTTTCTGACACTGAGGACTAATATGCCCTTCTTCACCACAATTAAAGCAGACATCAGTCTTATGTCTACACTCAGGAACTGCGTGTCCAACCCTGCCACAATGAAAACACCTATTCACATTAACAACAGTGCATACATTACTCTTGTGACCAGGTTTCCCACACTTGAAACAAGTCACACTAGCAGGAGCGTCTCCCCCACTAGTTCTCGGCCTCGAACTTCTGTTTTCCTTACGGATGGAGCATCAGACGGCTTACCAGGACTATGATTCTTGCTCCTCTTTTCAGTAACTACTTTGTAATGAGCATTGCTATCTTCTTCAAAAATCCGACAACTATCCACCAAATCAGAGAAAACACGAATCTTCTAATATCCAATTGCTTACTTGATCTCAGAGCGCAACCCGTTTTCAAACTTGATGCACTTCGAGAACTCAGCAGTTTCTATGCTATAATGCGGATAGAACTTGGCCAGCTCCACAAACTTAGCAGCATACTCGGTAATATACTTATTACCTTGCTTCAGTTCAAGGAATTCAATTTCCTTTTTACCCCGAACATCCTCAGGATAATACTTCCTCAGAAATTCCCTACGGAACACAACCCAAGTAACCTTCTCACCTACAACTTCCAATCTTGCATTCGTCTCTAACCACCAGTCATCAGCCTCACTAGCTAACATGTGAATTCCATACCGAATCTTCTGTGCTGGAGTACAGTCCATCACGCGGAAGATCCTCTCAATTTCTTTCAACCACTCCAAAGTAGGCATGACAACGGGGCGGGGCGGGGACGGTTTTTATATTCCCCAACCCCAAACCCGAATCCCAGATAAATCCCCATTCCCCGCCCCGATCTCCGTCGGGGATGAATAATTGAACCCCAAACCCGTCCCAAATGGGTTCGGGGATCCCCGACCCAAACCCAAACCCAAAAGTTGCCTTAACCCAAATCCTTTCCCGAACCCAAAAATCGCCCCGAACCCAAAACCCGTCCTAATTATAACAAATATGAATTTATATTACAAAAGTAAAATACAATCTTAAAGAATTTCAAACATATATTTCAAATAATAAAAAATACAAACGAAAGTATTAATTCAGTAACCATACGATTAATATTTTAAATTAACAAAACCAAATAATCCAAAATATAAAAACTAAATAAAAAAAATACAAATTCATATTCTAAACAAACACATAGTAAAAAGTATTCTACATTCCAAAATACCAACAAAACAACCACATTCTATAATAATAATAATAATAATAATAATAATAATAATAATAATAATAATAATAATAATAATAATAATAATAATAATAATAATAATAAACGGGGCGGGTTCGGGGACGGGTTCGGGGTGGGTACTACATTCCCATTACCCATCCCATATTTTAAAATCGGGAAAAACCCAAACCCGAACCCAAACCCAGTCAAAGCGGGTTTTCCCCGTCAAATTCGGGGCGGGTTTGGGCGGGTACCCGCGGGTATGGGTTATATTGCCATGTCTACTCCAAAGCACCATCAGGATCA
This sequence comes from Vicia sativa, assembly GCA_021764765.1. Lineage (NCBI taxonomy): Eukaryota > Viridiplantae > Streptophyta > Magnoliopsida > Fabales > Fabaceae > Vicia > Vicia sativa. The sequence continues at coordinate 308,049,127 of CM038793.1, forward strand.
TGCTTTCCCTTGAACACTAGTGGATTCTCCCTCTGAAAAGTTGCCAAACTTCGGGATCCAGCATCCCCGCTAGCATTCGATTGATTCTCTAGAGCATGAGTCATTGCTTCCAAAGCAGCAGCAATCGCAACATCGTTCCTTCCAGCCATTTCAACTTATCACTACAACATAACCCACAGTTAGATAAAAGTAATTAACAATACTCGATTGTTAACGACACAACAACCTGGCCGGCCGGACGGACCAACCTGCTCTGATACCACTAATGTAACACCCAAATTCTACCAAACGTTTATTTAACAATCAGAGTGCCAAAAGTTTCAATAATATGAGGCGTTACATTCATCATTCAAAATCGTCATCATAAAAAGCATATCATCATGGATACATAGCACATTTTAATCCAAAGAAATTATAACAATTAATTAGTCTTCAAAACTACTTCATCTTTATTCGAAAGCTACGCAACGGATTCATAATATTTTAAAAACTTCAAACGGAATATAGCATCTTTTAAACAACTTAATTCAAGGAAACAATTCTCAAAGTATTAACGTCAACAATGCAATGGAAAACAATATAAAAGCAATAAACGTTCATTTTCCCCCCGAGTGCTACGTATCAGAGCGACGACGCCATGAACAACTAAATTCGTTACGCCTCGTTACCTGCACGTTACCAATATAAAGGTAACAACCAATAAAATAGAAAGGGTGAGATATCTACCAATATAAACAGGTGTATGATAAATAATATATTAGGATTAAATCATATAAAATTATCACAACACACTTAACACGTCACAATAAATTCTCAATCAACAACAACACAACACCACTTCATTCGTTAGCAACAACATATAATTTACTTCACAATTAACAACTACATGATTTCAAATGAGACACAACAATGCATATGCATGTGGTACCGGTGGAGTAAACTCCCTTCACTAATTTCCAGTTATCAGAGGCACAAGGCATAAGCCTCATTCACAAATCCGCCAATACAGGCCTTCACAAATGAAAAATGAAATGCGATGCTAACGACATGCAAACAACAACATAAATTCACTTCACAAGGAATACGCCTATCTCACTATTATTACCAATAATCAGAGGTAATTATCGTCACTGAAAACACCCTGCAACTTCATATAATTCAATATACAACAACATATTCATCGCCAAACAATTCACAAACAAATTAACAACACAATACCTTTACACGAATGCAACAAAATAATTAATCGTAATCACCTATTAAAACGTACGAATTATTCCGACAATTTCTAATTAATTCCGGACAATAAATTTTACCGCCTAATTTACTAAACCGGTTAATTCAGTACTATTTTTATACATTATTATTATTACTCAGAATTACATTTCCATTTTCTAACTATACTACTAATATTCCATTTCCTTTTATTTAATTACACTGCAATCAAATTACCTGTACTTGTAATTCTTTACTACTAACTAACATTCTGTCATCATTTTATTATATTGTTGTCACTAGATTTTTCTTAGTACCTAAATTGCACAAAACCTGTCAATTACTCTACTGTACCTATCACTTACAGTGCCTACTAACACTGTACATCAGTATTACCAAAACTATCCCTATTAATTGTCCATTTTCATGCTGTTCCTATCACCCTGCTAACACTGCTAGCTTGATGTACAACGAAAACAAACACACACACATAGGTGAGGCGCCCACCTCACAAACTGTGGCCCCCGCCTTCTACAAGGGCCTTCTACAAGGGAGGCGCCCGCCTCCTCTTCTAAGGCCCCTAGAGGGTGCCCGCCCCCAACCTCCAAGGCCTCCGTCCCCCTTTTCTTCCTTTTTCTCAGAGGCGTCTGCCTCCACCTCCAATGGTGTAGGCGACGATCGTCCCACCCCTGTAATCAATTCCCTTTTTCAATCGATCAGCGTAGTTAATTCTGTACATCATCATTATTTCTATCTTCGATTAACACCAACAACACTACCATAATATTAATCGTCTAATTCACATGCGGTCTACACAAACACGGATAATTTCATACAATTCGTCCCCACAAACAATTTATCATAATCCCATTTAGAAAGTTAGAACCCCACCCCTTACCTTAGATTTGACGGTGGTTATAACTCCGATCGAATTCCTATTTTCCGGTTTCGATTGTGCACTTCCGGTATCCTCTCCTAGCCCTTGTGCCTCCTCCTTCTTCAATTGGTTTTCTTTTCTCCCGTAAACCCTATTTTCTATTATTACTTCATTTATATACTCCTTTATATCATACTGTATTATTAATTAAATTAATTATTCTACTCTTTTAATAATTCCAATATTATTCTATCATATATTCTATTTGGCCAATTAAATAATACTTCTCATTTTATTTTTCACATTATAATAAAACTCACTAAATATTCTAGTTAATTAATTTTTACTCATAATAGTAATTCTCCGACTAATTGATTATTCATTTAATCCTCTTAAACCGACTTATAAATCCGTTAACGTCCTTTATAATTATTCCGGTAATTTCTTCTTCGACTAAATTCCAACTAATAATTTCTTAATACGTCATTTAAATAAATAAATGGTTTTCCGGGTGTTACATATACCCTTCTACCTAAAACTCTTTTCCGTTTCTCCCTCCACTCGCCTCATCACCCTCATCGCCTTCAACCCAATTACCTCCATAACCCCTCCATTTTTCTGTAAGCACAGAACAACAAAACGCGTTACCATCTCCATATAATCACCACCCTCCGTCTCTTTGCGAAGCTTCTCCTATGACCCACCATCATCCGAACTCATTCATCGGAGCCTCCAACCGCCGTTTATCTCCATCCTAACCTCATCTTCAAACTGCTTCCCACACAACCTTTTTCTTCCAATGTCATGTTCATCTTCTTGAACAAACCATACAACTCTCCCCTTCTAAGCTCATCTGCGCCTCACTCCTCTACAACAACCGTATATAACTCTCAGTCATTCTTGTCGTCATAACCTCCTCCAAACTGTAACCTTAAGTTCAAAAAAATTTGTTAATATTTTTTTATTAATACTTTTAATGATTAATGTTGTTCTTAAATATTTTAGTTATTTTCTTATAAATTTATTTAAATAATTAACTATTACTAATTTAAAAAGATATATTGAGGCTCAAAATCTATAATCTTTACAACAGCAAATCAATATTCAAGATTACAACCAAGATAGTGTAAAAGAGCTTTGTAAACGTTAATCTTAGTAGTCGAAAGTTTGATGTGGGACTTCAATTGCACAGAAGGAAAAAAGATTACCCATTCTCCGGATTGGTCCTACGTTCGGACAAGTAGGTTCACGGCACAAGACCTCAAAATAATCGGGGTCTCAATTTTGAGGGTTATAGTAGAAAAAGTCTAATACTGAAATTAAAAGATATGTACATCTAAGTAAAATTTATTAACAATTCATTGTCTGTGTACCTTAGTAGTTCACTTCAGATTTATGAAGGTTGTAGTGAGTGGTTCGAAACTTGGTTCCTATAAAAATTTTAATTAATTTTTTACATGAATTTTTTACATGAAAACTTCATTCTTTCATTGCATTTCAGTAAGTAAATATAGTTTAGTAAATTCAACATTTCAAAAGCTTTATTTTAAAATATATATATATATATATATATATATATATATATATATATATATATATATATATATATATATATATATATGGGAATAATATGATTTGTCGAATATGAAATAACTTTTAATAGTCATTCTATTTTTTTCTTCAACAATTATGCTGAGGAAAGTAACTCTATCCATCAAACATCAAACATGTTTCCTTTACCTTAAAAAAATATTAAGTGTGGTAGTGGATTTTTTTGAACTAAAATTTTATAGAAAAAATGTAAGAAAAGTAAGAATAATATACTGGATCTTCAATCAATTTGAGATGATGGAACAATTACTAACTGTTGGAACAATATAAGTCTTGCGGTGGATGGTATTAAATTATTGTCAAGTAAAAAATTAAAAGTTTGTATTTATAAGAATTTTCTATTTCGACAAAACAATTCTATTTTGCATAAGGGTTTGTTAAAATAGGTAAGAAAATAAAATAAGTTAAATTTAACCTAATAGTTATTGATTGAACCATTAAACTAGATCTAATTTCAAAAGTTAGGGTTAGTAATCTTTTCCTTTGAATCAATTCAGACGTTCGTCAATATTTTTAACATTATACAGAGCTTTCAAAATAAAAGCGGGGAAATGATCATCAATATTTTTTATATTATACGTAGGTTTCAAAAATAAGCGCTAGTTAAGAGGGTTTAAAATATTTTTGCTTTTAGAGAGTGATTTAAAAATGAGAGCATAATTATATGGTACAACTATTTATTTAACGAATTGAAAAATAATGGTGTGTTTGATTTTTATTGGTGGGTCAACAAGTCGGTTTGCCTTGTACTGAAATCACGGGGGTGTGGCATTGCAGTTACAATATATATACAGTTCGTCACCTTGTATTTCAATTGTTTCCTACCATAAAGCATTTTCCTAAAAATAAACGCCCGTAAATAGGCGTTATTATTTTTTACATTAGACAACACTTTTAAAAATAAATATTGGTAAAGGAGCATTGATATTTTTTACATTAGACAACACTTTTAAAAATAAGTGATGGTAAAGGCATGTTAATATTTTTAAAATTAAACAGTGTTATCATAAATAATTGCTGGTAAATTGGAGTTAGTATTTTTGAAATTAGACTGTGTTTTCTAAAATAAGCATCGGTAAATAGGCGTTCAAATTTTTGACATTAGACAACACTTTCTAAAATAAGCGCTGATAAAGGTGCGTTAATATATTATTATTAGACAAATATTTTTTGTTTATTTTTTGGCGTTGTCTAATATACTACTTTAGACAACACTTTTATACTATAAACGTTCTCAAATGTATAATTTAAGACAATATTTTTTAATTTTAAGTGCTATATAATATTACAAAATTAAAGAAAATTATTAAACATACAACAACACTTATATAATAAGGCACTGTCTAATATGGATACCTTAGTAAGTGGTTTTCAAAATAAGTGATGCTTGTTATCCCCTTTGTGTTTTTTAACTGCGCTTTTATAAATAAGTGTTGTTAAATGATGCATTCGATGTTGGGCGGCTATATATAAGATAAAACTAGGGCTAAATATGTTCAACGAGTGTTTTTATAGTAAAATATGATTATTCTATCCCTTGGATTATCAAAGAAATCGAAGGGTTAGATCATTTATTTTACACTTGTAAATAAAGAAAAATATAAAGCGCGGTAGTGGAATTCAAAGCATATGGAATGGTATATCACCTCGATTTTTAAATAATCGAGGGAATAAGTTGTTTTAAAATAAATTTTTATTTGAGCGTCTTGGAATAAGATCTCTATTTGTTTCGGATGATGTGAAAACTTCGTCATGAAAAGAGTTAGTTGTTGTATTGAATTTATCAATGTTGCATGTTTGCTACTATCTTTTGATTTCATAACACACCTTCCTTCAATATTCACACCATTTAGCTTCTAAGTGGTGGTTCTAAGCAATCTATCTCCAACTTCCTTAAACTTCTTCACTTCTATCTCAACTCTTGATTTCCCTTTGTTTTCTTTATCCTAATCAATCTTTTCAATGACTTGAAACAACAACTTCATCAAAAATTATACCTAACCCAGAAATCTTTAACAAGATAAGGGTAAGTAGGACCATTCATAAATCATCATATATAAATATATTGTGGAATTTTATAGCTAAACATATATGTTAAAAATGAATATTTCATTGATTTTCTATGAAAAACGTGAGAGGGGCCAAAAGCTTTGAATTTAAAATGGAAGAACTAATTTCTGGAATCAGGTAAAATTGGGAAAACAAAACTGTAACTTAGCCTTTTATTCTATATAGAATCAAAATTAATTTATCAGTGACATATTTTGCAATATTCATTATATTTTTCTCCTTTTTATATGAAAATAGAAGATTGGATGTTAGTAATGAGAAGGTTGTTGATTTATGGACTAACATTCGGTTGATATACAAAATTAAAGATTTACTCGTAATATTTACAACGGATGTTCAATTGATTCAGGCTAATAAGGTCAATTTACTTATTCAAGACATCAATTGGAAAGTTCCTCGTGGTTTATCCATTATGCTTCTTCAAATTGTTGAAGACATTTGTAAGATTAACTTGTCATTCGGTAGTACTATTTCCGATAAACTAATTTGAACATGATCTAAAAATTGTGATCTATCTTTCAAATATGCTTACAATTGAATCACAAAGAATCACATTGAGCCTTCTTAGACAAAATTTATTTTGATACCTACATACCACCTGATAGTTCATTATTTAGTGACAAGGGAACTAATGCATAATATTATTGCAATAGAAGACAACTTGATTCGAAGGGGAAGTTGTCCGTCTCTTTCTGGACATAGAATCATACAATTTAATTGGTGTTATTAGTCTTATTTGAATTAAGTGCAACATGGATGGAGTTTCACAAAAAAATTTAAGGAGTATCAATTTATACCGACATATTTAAAGATAATTTAAAAACATTAAGTAATATCAATTGCAATTTCAAATTGAATTAGATAGAATCATGTTTTCTGTCGAAAATGCTTTCATAAAAAATTAGAGAGATCTTTGGCTTAAAATTGACTCACTTTTGACCATTCATGTATTTTCTAATTTGAATGTAATCCATTGACAACTTTTAATTAAAAGGAAGAATAATTAATTTATACACTATACACTCCTTTAGATTCAAGATATCTCACATTTTTAAATATGAAATTATATGTTTTGAAAATGATATATTTAAATAATTTATTTGAATCCATGAGTGGATTACTTTTTAACTTATATTATATCTAGGAAAAATTATAACTAAGGTCCTTTAAGTTATTTTGAGTAAAATATTGATCCTTTATGTTTTTTTCTAACAATTGGTCCTTTTAGGTTGATTTATACATCCCTTTCTTCACATTTTGAACATTTAGAAATTTGTGACTTTTATATTTCGTGTTGCGCTTCACCATTTTCATACCACTTCATCATTTACATCCACAATTAGATTATTCACTCCATTAAAAAATGGTAATAATGCACACGTTTGGTAACTTAGAGGATCAAATTGTTACAAAAGAAAACTAAATGACCAACCTATTGCACAAAAATAACTTAAAGGAACTCTGGTGTAATTTTTTCTTTTATCTATAAAGTTCCACAATAGATTTATAAACCATGATCTATCATATTTCTCAAGAAACTTGTCATTTAAAAAATTAAAACATCGTTGATTTTAAGTGAAAAAGTATGAGAGAAATGACAAAATTATTTAAATTTATAATATGGGGACCAATTTCGTGAATGAGGTCAAATAGGAGATCAAAGTTGTAATTAAGCATTTAGAAGAAAATTATTGTTGATGTATAAGAAATAAATTTTTGACTTAACTACACTTTTGTTACCGTTATTTCAATATTTCTTTTATGTTGTAGTCCTCTTTGAAAAAACAAAGTCTTTAGATCCTTTATTAAACATATTCTAAATTTTTTTTAGTTTCCCTTCACTTTTGTAGATGTGACACGTAAAAAGTCTGATGTGACCCAGTATTTATGGCTCCACTTCGTTAAAAATATTTAAAAGTTTTTTAGTTTATTTTCTTAAATTTTTCTTATTAAAACTTTTAACAATTAAATGTTTTTAAATATTTTAGTTATTTTATATAAATTTATTTAATAGTTAATTATTACAAATTTTAAGAGATATATCCAACCTAACACACATGTTCTTTACAGCTGCTGTCAAATATCCAAGATCGAGTGACCACGGTCTTGGGCAAAACCTAGAGTCCAAGGCTTCAAATAAGCAGGGAATGCATTTTTGAAAGGTATGGTTAAGTAATATATATATATATATATATATATATATATATATATATATATATATATATATATATATATATATATATATATATATATATATATATATATATATATATATATATATATATATATATATATATATATGTGTGTGTGTTTTATATAGAAAAATTAATAAACAATTTGTTGCTTGTAACCCAGCAATTCAGTCCTTATCATTCGGAGCTTATGCTCTACAGTTCAATACTTAGCTCGTTCAACATTATAAGTTTCAATTATATTTTTTACACTGCCACCTAATTACATAGGTTTGCCATGAATTTTATTTTTGCAAGAATTAGAACTTCACAAATTTTAATTATAAAATAATTTTTATATGAATAATAGAAAATAATTTTTAAATGAATATTAGAAAATTATAATAAGATTGTAAAAGAAATTTTATTTTGGTGGTTATTTAATATACCCGTTATAATTTTATTTTAATTTATTTTAGTATAAATATTAGAGCTATTTACATGTTATAATTAAATATTTAAAATATTATCATACAATTAATTGGAGTTAATTTATTATGAAGAAAACAAATTCATTATCATCTGTGGATTGATTTATTATTTTTTAATCATAGATATAAATTTTTTAGTCATAGATATAGTACATGTTGTAGACCTATGCGACTTGATTTTTTGCAATTGAAGCTACAGAAATGTTAAAAATATTTAAAATAGAATGACCTTAAATACATTTAAGATTAATTTTTTTAAAAAGAAAAAAAAAAAAACAAACAAGTTTGAAACCCAAGTTTATAGGCACCAATCTCGTCTGTCTCAAAAATATATTTTACTTTATCTATTTATAATTAGATTGAAATTTTATATTTTATATTTTAAATTAGCAAATATATAGGAGTTATTTAGGGTCAAAGAATTATATCTAAGCTTGGACTATCTTCAACTATTCCTACACACAAAAACACATTTATCAAAATAATCATACTTACTCAAATCATGGCATCATCATCTTTGCAACAAGAAAAAGGCAATCATGGTGATGATACTAAAAGTATTGTGTTGAAAAAAGGAAAATGGCTACCAGAAGAAGATGCGTTATTAAGAGAATATGTGAGAAAATATGGAGCTGAAAAGTGGGATAAAGTACGAGAGAAAACAACTCTTACTAGAGATGGAAAAAGTTGTCGTTTTAGATGGTTAAATTGTCTAAAACCAAGTTTGAAGAAATGTTCATTTAGTGAAGAAGAAGGAAGAAAACTTATTCATCTCCATAATGAGTTAGGACCTAAATGGTGTCACATGGTTTCACAGGTTTGTTTATTCATGCTTCACTTTTATAGGAAAACGAAATTAAAATTTATTAGGCTTTTCATGATTAATGTAATAATTTATTACAAGTTATTAAAATTTCTTAGGCTTTCCATGATTAATGTAATAATTTATTACAAGTTGTCTAAGATTAGGGTTTTTTTGATAAATAAAACAGTAGTCTTTTGCATGAAGTCTACTTATAGACCTGACTCTTCTTGAAACCTAAATTTTGAAGTTTGTTGAAAAATATATTAATTATGAATTTAAGTAAAAGTTTTTCTTAAAGAATTGATAATTGATTATATGATTATATTATATCTGTTTTTGTTGTGACAAATTCTGGAAAAATCGATAATTGGGTAAATAATTAATTTGTATTTGTTTTGTGACAGTTTCCTGGAAGAACCGATAACGAGTTAAAGAATTTTATTAATTCTAGAAAAAGAAGTTTAAAAAACTCTAGCAAGTATCTTCATTCAGACAGCATAAAGCATGTTAATGGCTTGAGTGACAATGTTGGAGAAATTAGTATGATAAGTGTTTCAACTAACCAAATAAATAATGTCTCTCAAGAAGTGGAATTTGATCTTCATGATAATCTGCAAGGTAACTATCTTGATAAAAAAATTTGTGAGAAGAATATCAACTTTGAACCACTTTCAACGTCGGTTGATGATTCAAATATTATCTTTGAAGCACTCCCAGAATGTTCATTCTTTCAAGACATGGAAGATATACTTCCAACAATTTCATCATGCAGTATGATGAGGGGTTCTAGTAAGCAACAAAATAATGCCTCCCAAGAAGAAGAAATTACTTTACAAAGAGTGGAATTTGATGATCAAGACATTCGTATGATAACTATCTTGATCGTTTTTGATGACTCAAATATCAACTTTGAACATCTTTCAACGTTGGTTGATGATTCAAATATCAACTTTGAACCGCTTTCAACGTCGGTTAAGGACTCAAATATCAATTTTGAACCACATTCAATGTCGGATGATGACTCAAATATTAACTTTGAATCACATTCAGCGCCGATTGATGACTCAAATATCAATTTTGAACCACATTCAACGCCGATTGATGACTCAAATATCAACTTTGAACCACTTTCAATGTTGGTTGATGATTCAAATATGCTATACAATAATGTGGGTAGCTCTATTTTAAGCAATCATATTCTCCCAACCTTGAATGATAGGTGACTTGACAATTTAATGGTTTTTTTTTAAATTTAGTTTAAATTGCACTAATATATTTCAGGACTAACATTAAAACTTACATTGTCTATTGTTACAGGTTTCCTACATTAGAACCACAATGGTCATTCAATATAGATATGGACTATCAACTTTCATCAGGGATGTTTTCTGATCAATATCCTCAAAATTCAATTCTATCAACTGATGAGGAGACTCAATATGAGATGTTAGAACCTTGGTTGCTAGCTGAATGCGTTCCTCTTTGGTAAACTTGGTTGATGCCTCTTTGGTAAACTTGGTTGATGAAAACATGAGATGGTAGAGCTTATTACTCCACATACTAATGCTTGACAATGAAGAATTTATTTGTATTATGACCATTTTGTTGATTGTATCTCATAGAAGAACTATTTCATTTCAATGTATGCATTTTGAATTCAATTTTAATTTCCATATTATTTCCATATTACAAATTACAACAAAAAACTGCTACAAACATATTAGATTTACATAGAAATCTGTATGTGAATAATATGATTTGTCGAATATGAAATAACTTCTAATAGTGATTCTATTTTTTTTCATACAATTATGCTGAGGAAAGCAACTCTATCCATCAAACATCAAACATGGATTCCTTTGCTTTAAAAAAATATTAAAGTGGAATTTTTTACAAGATTGAATAATTAAGTATTACGGTGAATTGTATGAAATCATTGTCAAGTAATAAATTAAAAGTTTGTATTTATAAGAAATGTTCCATTAAAGTTTGTATTTATATTAAGTTGATAAGTGTTAAATTAAATTAGGGTTCAATAGATAAGAGTTAAATTAAATTAGGGTTAGCAAGATAAGTGTTAAATATAATTTGGGTTGAGTAGATAAGTGTTAAATTAAATTAGGGTTGGACAAGAACTGTTATCAAGATGACATGTTAGCACAAAGATAGAGTTGAGGATAGGGTTGTCAAAATGACAATCTTGAATTTATATTAAGTAGATAAGAGTTGAATTAAATTAAATAATTAAATATTATTGTATTATTAATAAAATATTACGTAAAAGCCATTAAAATTAATTATACCTTATGTGTTTTTTAATTTGGAAGAAAAATAATAATTTAATTAGGTGTTCAAAAAAAACCCAAACCGCGAAACCAAATCCAAAAAAAACCGAAGGATTATATATATTAAACTTAAATTTTACTTAACTCACATCCCACCCAAAGCTAAACCTATTATATTTTAGCCTTATGATTACGAATAATCATTCTACACTTATGATTTCGATTTCAATCTTCCCAAATCTCTCCTAGCATTATTGAGCCATCTTTGCCATATACATCTTACATCTTCTTCTGTAATCTCTACTTTCTTATTTTTTTTCTTTTCCACCATCTCAATTTAATGCAAATGTTTTCTCTTTTTTCGTTTTTATCGCACCTCTTCTTCTATAATCTCTCATCTCATATGTTCTTTCTTTTCATCTTCATTGATATCTCGTCTCGTCTCTTCTCTTTTTTTTTTGTTTCATTATAATATTTTTGATATTGTTTTATATATTGTTTTATATTTATTATTCCACCTTTATCTAATCTAATTTATACATATTAAATGGGAAGTTGTTTTCCAAATATGATGAGTTTTATTGTTATTTGGTAGTGTATAAATGAGTAAATACGAAGTTATATTGTCATCTATATGTGTATGTATGACTCAATAAAATATTTATAAAAAGTCGAACCAACCGAACCGAATCAAATCGCATTAGTTTGGTTTGGTTTGGTTCAGTTTTTTCCTCAAACCCAACCGAACCGAACCAAACCGCACGTATTTTTCTCTTGCAGTTCGGATAATTTTTTTCTTCAAAACCGCCCAAACCGCACCGTGAACACCCCAAAATTTAACCCATTGGAGTCGGGATTCGAACCTTGTCACTCTATGAATGTATAATCATGATTAATAATTTTCACCGTAATGGAATGTTTTTCTCGTAAATATAAAAAAAACAAAATGTTTTCATAAAGGAGTTATTACCATAGTTAACTATAAGACCGTTGTAATTTAGTTTTACCAAAGATATATTTTATAGTAGTGTGGACTCTTGTAGAGGTGATATCGATATCTAATAGGTGGTGTGGGATGGATCTGCAATGTTATCACTTTAACACTCAAGTCCGTTATAGATTATAAGATGAGTGAAGTGAAAATTAGAGATAAAAAATGTACATTGAATCCCTCGTATGTTGATTATACACATTGAATAATTTGATTCGGCTTCGATTGTATTGGATCTTTGGCCGGTCCATAATTGTATTTAAGAATTATATATTTGATTTCATATATTAAAATGAAAGCAAGAAAAAAAATTCATTTTTTATGTCAATAATTTAATGTTTTAAATTTATTTTCTTAAAAAAAGAGAAATGTTATTAATTGTATTATCTAAAAAGTACACGTGTGTGTTCCTCCTACAAGGATATGGAGACATAGAGACAATTGTAGGTATATTACATGTTTGGGGTGAGGCTTAGCTCACGGCGACGCTTTAGCAGTGGTTTTGAGGCTATTTAAGGGATTAGTTCACGTAAGTTGAGAACCCTTGTCGTTCGTGCTTGTTCTGATTTGCGATTAAATTGATGATGTTAAGGCTACTAGGGAGAAATGCTCTATGAATAGTAGTGGATAGTAGTAAATATATATGACTTGAGAGTCTCCCTCATCCTTTTGAAGGGTAGTGTTTATAGGAGCTCATGATACCTAGAATTTTCTTGGAAAAGGTCACCTTCCACTAGGGGTGTTCGCGGTGCGTTTTTGACTTAAAATGTTTTTTGAACCATAAGAGAAAAAAGTGTGCGGTTTGATATAGTTTGGTTGAATTCTAAAAATAAAAATAAACCAAACCAAACCAATGCGGTTTTGTTTAGTTTGGTTCGGTTGGTTCATTTTTTTACAAAAAAATTATTGAGTCATACTTACACATATAGTGACAACCTAGCTTTGTATTTAATCAATTTTGCATTATCAAATAACAATAAAATTTATCATATTTGGACAAGTACTTTCCATTTAATATACAAAAATAATATTAGAGGAAACTTTAAGTGACATTAGGAAGAGAAAATCATTCGTAATCCTAGAGCTAAGACATAATAGATTTGAGTTTTGGTTGGATGTGGGTTAAGTGAAGTCTGAGATGTAACATAATGCTATTTATTTCAATTTGGTTCGGTTTGTAAAATAGAAACCACAAACCGATCCGAACTGTGCAGTTTTGTTAAAAAAAATGGCCAACAAATCTGAACCAAATATGATTTTTTGCAGTTTTAGTTTGATTTGGTTTGATTTACAGTTTTCTACATGACCGGTTCGGTTTTGAACAACCCTACTGCACACTTAGTCAAAATATAAATAGTTAAATATGTATTTCTAAGGAAGGTGTGGGTCAGTAACGACTATGAATTTCTCTTTATACAAGACACACCTTATCCCACATTTTCATCTCCATATGTGAGGAAACATAAGGGCAAGACGATACCTCCCTTCGACGACCTCAAGTCATCGCCTTTTCCTAGGGAGACCCTAAGTTGTCGCCCTAGACAAGATTATTTATAAATATAACACTACACAATCTCCCAAGAAAACATCCTTCGAAAGAGAACAAAGTGATTTTTACTTGTGGAAAATGGTAATATCCAGAGGATTGATGTTTTTCCTTACAAGGTTTTATTTAACCTTTAGGAAATTAAATCATCTTGTTAAAATTTTAAATATGATAAAAAAATTAAAATAAATGATAATCTCATGTTTTATTTTGGCTTAATTATAGTTTTGGTTATCCTATTTTTACCTGAATCACAAAAAAAATTCATTCTGTTTTAAATTTAAACAACTTTGGTCTCCTCTCATACTTTTCCACTTAAAATTAATGATGTTTTCATTTTTTTTAAATGACAAGATTCTTCGGAAACGTGGCAAATTATCATATATATAAACCTATTATAGAATTTTATAGCTAAACATATAAGTTAAAAAATGAATTTCATTAATTTTCTATTAAAAATTTAAGACGGGACCAAAACTATTTGAATTTAAAATGGAAAGACTATTTTCGTGAATCAGGTAATATAGAGAGAACAAAACATTGATTTATCCTTTTATTTTTTTTATAACATCGTAATTAATTTATCAGTGACATATTTCACAATATTCACAATTTTTTCCTTTTTAGAGGAAAATAGTAGATTGCATGATAGTAATAATAAGAATGTTGATTTATGGACTAACAATTGGTTGAGATTCAAAATTAAAGGTATACTCATAGTATTTACAATGGATATTTAATTTTTTTCAATCTGATAAGGTCAATTCAATTATCCAAGACATTCATTGGAACATTCCTCGTGGTTTATCCATCATGTGACAAAAAAAGAGGAAGAGGTCGATCTGAAAATTCAAAAATGTATCTTCTTCAATCAAAATTTGGCCTCCTTCTCTCTCTCTCTGTGTACACACAGCGACCTTCTATTTTTCTCACCTTCATCACCATTATTCCCCATCTTATACTGTAACACCCCAATTCTACCCAACGTTTAGTTAAAAATTAGAGTGCCTAAAGTTTCAACAATATGAGGTGTTACATTCATCAATCAAAATTGTCATCATAAAAAGCATATCATAATGGATACATAGCACATTTTAATCCAAAGAAATTATAACAATTAATTAGTCTTCAAAACTACTTCATATTTATTCGAAAGCTACGCAGCGAATTCATAATATTTTAAAAACTTCAAACGGAATATAGCATCTTTTAAACAACTTAATTCAAGGAAACAATTCTCAAAGTATAAACGTCAACAATGCAACGGAAAAAAATATAAAACCAATAAGCGTTCATTTTCCCCCCGAGTGTTACGTATCAGAGCGACGACGCCAGAAGCAACTAAATTCCTTACTCCTCGTTACCTGGACCTTACCAATATAAAGGTAACGACCAACAAAATAGAAAGGGTGAGATATCTACCAATATAAACATGTGTATGATAAATAATATATTAGGATTAAATCATATAAAATTATCACAACACACTTAACACGTCACAATAAATTCTCAATCAACAACAACACAACACCACTTCATTCGTTAGCAACAACATATAATTTACTTCACAATTAACAGCAACATGATTTCAAATGAGACACAATAATGCATATGCATGTGGTACCGGTGGAGTAAACTCCCTTCACTAATTGCCAGTTATCAGAGACACAAGGCATAAGCCTCCTTCACAAATCCGCCAATACAGGCCTTCACAAATGCAAAATGAAATGTGATGCTAACAACATGCAAAGAACAACATAAATTCACTTCACAAGGCATACGCCTATCTCACTATTATTACCAATAATCAGAGGTTATTATTGTCACTGAAAAAACACTGCAACTTCACATAATTCAATATACAACAACATATTCATCGCCAAACAATTCACAAACAAATCAACAACACAATACCTTTACACGAATGCAACAAAATAATTAATCGTAATCACCTACTAAAACGTACGAATTATTCCGACAATTTTTAATTAATTCCGAACAACAAATTTAACCGCCTAATTTACTAAACCGGTTAATTCAGTACTGTTTTTACACATTATTATTATTACTCAGAATTACATTTTCATTTTCTAACTATACTACTAATATTCCATTTCCTTGTATTTAATTACACTGCAATCAAATTACCTGTACTTGTAATTCTTTACTACTAACTAACATTATGTCATCATATTATTATATTGTTGTCACTAGATTTTTCTTAGTACCTAAATTGCACAAAACTTGTCAATTACTATAATGTTCTTATCACTTACAGTGCCTACTAACACTGTACATCAGCATTCACTACGCCAAAATTGATATTTTGTATCGCCTAATTTAATAGCACTTTTAATAAAGTGCTATTAAAAAGGAAAAAACACATTTATAATAGCACTTTAGGGTCAGACGCTATTATAGGATATATACAATGTAATTTTGATAGCACTTTGTGACAAAACGCTATTATAAAACTTCAGTAAGATAGCACTTTCTTCAAAACGCTATTAATATTATACAATAAGATAGCAATTTCATTAAAGCGCTATTAATAATATACACTAAGATAGCACTTTTTTTCAAAGCACTATTGTTTTCTCTTATAATAATTTTTTTATTAAATTTTTTATTTCTTCTTAATTTATCCCCTTTTATACTCTTCTGTTGCTATATTTAAGTTGGTGGAACAGTTTTAATTTTAGTTGCTCATATATTTTTGAATAGCAAAATATACTTTTTAATCTAAGGATTATAATAGATGGAATAGTTTCTTTTAAATCAAAATTATAAAAGTCATGAAAATAAAAGATATAATAAATAATAAATAATTGATGCTCATGTAAAAAAATCGTATAAAATATTTTCTATGAGAAAAAATTCTTTTAATAATATTGTACAAATTACATGTAATACCGTACTTTACTTTATATAAATATGTACAGTTTTATTAAATTGAAATTTTATTTCAATTTAATAAATTTTTTTTACCGAATTCACTTTTTATACCAATATATTAATAAAAATTTCTAATCAAAGAAAAGAAGAAGAAAAGCCGCTGTACTACTTAGGGGTGGACAAAGTTTCACCAACCGAATGAAACCGCCCGATCCGTTAAGGATTTTGTGAAACGGGTTCGATTTTGATCGGTTACGTTTTAAATCGGAATACAGAATGGGGTTTTGACAGATGTACTTGGTCGGTTTCGGATAATAGTTTCGGGCCCGTCGGAAACCGAGTCCGACCGAGTCAATAATATATACTATTAATTTTATTATTTATATTTATTATTATAATATATACTATTAATTTTATTATTTATATTTATTATTAGTACTAGAGTTAGAGATAACTCTTCTTTCTTCTGCCGCCGCAACATGCGCTTCGCCTCTCTCTCTTTCAATCTTCTCTCATCTCTTTCCTCGCCACCACCATCTTCCCCCTTCGCTGATACCCTCACCACCACCATCTTCCTCCTTCGTTGATACCCTCACCACCACCATCTTCGTCTCTCTAACAGACACACGCTCTCTCCTATTTTCACTTAATCACCACTCAATTTTGAAGCCCAAACCCTAACCCCAAATCATTGAAAATGTTTACAATGACATTGAAGGTAATTTTTACTTCACTCCATCTTGATTATGGTTTTTTATTCCACTTATTGTTGTTTGATAAATCTCACTCATCCTTGTTATGTATCTAAAGCGTAGTCTATTTCTCTCTGAATCCGCTATCACCACAACGTCGACGGCAGCAGCTCCTCCAACTTGCTTCTCCAAACATTCGATGTGCTCTTCACGCATTCCGCAGACTTCCGCAGCAACTCAGAATCCACCATCAATGGGAAAGCTCTTCAACACAGTCCCCTGCATCTTAGTTCATCACAATAGTTTCGCCTCTGTACTGTAAGTTTAGTTTAGATGCCACTATTCTTTTGACAATTTTTGGATTATGAGTTTAGTTTAGTATTAATGATTTGGTTTAATTCTTGATAATCCGTTCATGTCATTCTTGTCATCTTGTGCTGCCTAGAAACACCATGTTGGTTTAGTTTGATTTCCATACCGTGTTGTTTAAATCTGGATTGATAGAGTTTGTAATTTGTTATTTATGTCAATACCATGGAAATTTGAATTGGAATGATGGTAATTTTGATAGCATTGATGTCATGCCAAACCTAAAATCGTTATGTCAGTATCGCTTTGTTTGTGTAGAAATTATCATGCCAGACATTTCACTTAGTGTGCGGTTTCAAATCTCCCTTGTGTTGTCCAGTCTCCGCCCATCCACAACAACCTTTATGCCTACACGTTTTGAAATGATTAAGGTTAGCCATCTTCTCCTATACAATAGAAATCTAGGGATTAATCTTTCAATATTTTATCTTTTTTTTTTAAAAAAAAATCTCATACCTTAATCATTTCAATTACTTGTTTTACACTATGATTTGATTTTTGTTTGTGTATGTGTTTTTAAGTCATTCAGTGTTTGTGAAATTTCTAAAAGATATGAGCTTAGTTATATTACTTTGTGTTCAATTGTCTACTTATATTTGATTACTTATAATGGTTGTTTATAAACTACATTATACTGATAATAGATTGTAATAGAAAATATAGTTTTGATTAATTATTTTATAGTTTTAATTTTTAGCTTTTGGATAGTGAACATGATGGAGTGTTTTATATATGTGCTGAATTTATTTTAATTTGCGCTTGAAGTTTTTTTAGGATAATCTTCCGTTTAATTCATATTTGCTTTTTACGAATTTTGTGAATATGCTAACAATTTGATTATAATTTGTGGTAGAATGTCATTTTTTTATGGTAAGCTCAAGTTTAGTAAAAAATAGGAGTTCATACAATGGTCCTAAAGTTATTCCATTTTTTTAAGGCCCAATGTTAATTAACTCACGCTTCTTTACACTGAACTGACTGCTTTGTAAAAGTTTATGATTTCCTTTTTCTCTTATTTTATTCAAGAGTGAGGGTATTTTGGCTGATTCTGTCACAAAACAACTAGAGTTCGTTGTTCTATCTCAAAGGGCCGGAGATCTTAAATATCAGCTGAAGTTCGGAACCTACAGACTGAAGCTACAACTCTTTCCTCCCAACTGACATTATACCAGGTTTGTATTGACATCCATCTATAAAATTTGTTGGACTGGTTGCTTGATATTCCTGAGTTTTATGTGAATTCCTAGTTTCTGTTACTTGTTGCACTAGATTAGCATGTTGTATGTTAATAAAGTAGTAAAGTAGTAGTGTAGTAGTAGAAATAAGTAGTTATTAGCAGTAGGAACGATTAGAGGGTAATGAATGGATCTAGAAATAAGAGGCTTACATTGACCTTCAATGATGAGGAGCGGTTTGTAGAAATAAGATTACCAAAGAAAGTGTTATAGATCTCTATTGAACGTGAGTAGTTTTGTTTATTACAATTTTTTCAAGATAAATTTCATTTGTGTTTTATTTATTTGACAATTTTAAGAATATTGTGGTGATGATTGATGTGTCTTTAAGATTATTACTTTATGTTTGTATGTTCTGCAAGTAGTAAAAATCAACATAATATGTTGTTAGTATATATTGACAAGAGGAGGTCAATTATTTACAAAGATTTATAAGTAATGAAAAATTAGTGTTGGAGATTAATGTATGCTCAAATTGATCTTATTAGATAATAGATATGCATTGATTCAACATTGAGAAGGTAAATGTAGGGGGCATCTCCAACAACATTAATTTGGTCTCTTTTATTTAACTACAAACATGAAGCTAGGGAGGCCAGAGAAAGAAGGAAAACAAAGAAGAGAACAAAAAAAGAAGGCTAAAAAGGTACGCATCTCTTTTTCGGATATATAACTATATATAATATTTTTATATTAAACGAAACTATTTAAAATGTTTAAACTGGTTTTTAAGGAGAGGATATGCTCTAAAACTATAGTCTTTGTTGGAAATTTTGTAATGATCCTTTAGGAACAATTACGGAAATTTGGCTTGAGTATTTAGACTTATGTATTGCATGATGTATTGATATATGTTCTACTACTTTATTCTTAATTAGCTTTGGAAAAAGTACTCTAGGACAATTGCAAGTGAAATAGTTTCTTCACTTGGATTCTCTGTTAAGATTTGCATACGCTGATTTTGTAGGAATAGTTAAAGTCAGTGATGAAAGAAAAATGTGGAAATTGCTGCTTAGTTTTTATCATAGTTATTTATGCAATTTTTATTCTCAATTTAGATTGGCTTACTTTTTTTATGATATCTTTATCTGAGAACATTCATTGTTTTTATTAGTGGAGCGCTTATCCAAAAACATGTTCTTTTCTCTTAACGCACTCACATTCACAATTTCCTTTTTTTTAAATCAATGTACAATACATAACTAATGTATTCCTTCCATGATCAGAAATGGAAAACTTATTTTGAAGTACTCTTAGTTGGAATGCATGCATATACAAATTTGGATCATGAAGTGTGGTTACTACGTGGGGTTGTTTTGTTGTCCTTTCTTATTTTTTAGGTGTTTTGTTTAGAGAATTTGATTATATGTTTTTGGATTTGGATTGAAGTACTCATAGATGGGCATCTACAAATTTGACTATGCAAATGCCCTCTTAATTTTAGTACACTAAATGCCTTTGTATGTTATGATATTTGTAAACAACAGGATTTGGTTTAAAATGTTATTTAGTATTTGATGGATCATAATATATATGCAATGAGTAACTTAAAGTGTTACTTGTACTGAATTGAATATAGTTTTTTGATATTTACACCAAAAAATGATTTTGTGTAAAAAAAAAAATATTGTACTACAATAGCGGTTTGTAGAGAGTGTTATTAATAATACATCTTATAATAGCACTTTTAAGAGAAAGCGCTATCAAACATGTGTTATTTATTAGCGCTTTCTTTGAAAGCGCTATCAAACCTATGTTATATATTAGCGTTTTTTGTTTAGAGTGCTATCAAAAACAAATAAAAAACATGCAAAATGCTGACTTTGATAGCACTTTAATTAAAACGCTATTATAAATTGGTACTTTAATAGCGCTTTTAAAGTGCTATTAAACAAGAAATATTTACAATAGTGGCGCGGTTAATAGCGCTTTTAAGCGCTATCAAAAACAAAAAAAAAGTGCTATTAAATAGCTTATTTGGCGTAGTGATTACCTAAATTATCCCTATTAATTGTCAATTTTCATTTTGTTCCTATCACCCTGCTAACACTGCTAGCCTAATGTACAACGAAAACAAACACACACACAGGTGAGGCGCTCACCTCACAAACTGTGGCCCCCGCCTTCTACAAGGGAGGCGTCTGCCTTGTCTTCTGAGGCCCCTAGAGGCGCGCCCCAACCTCCAAGGCCTCCATCCCCCTTTGCTTCCTTTTTCTATGAGGCGTCCGCCTCCACCTCCAATAGTGTAGGGGACGACCGTCCCAGCCCTGTAATCAATTCTCTTTTTCAATCGATCAGTGTAGTTAATTCTGTACATCATCATTATTTCTATCTTTGATTAACACCAGCAACACTACCATAATATTAAAAAAATTTAATTAATTTTTTACATGAACACTTCATTCTTTCATTGCATTTCAGTAAGCAAATATAGTTTAGTAAATTCAACATTTCAAAAGCTTTTTTTAAAAATTTAATTTTTATATATATATATATATATATATATATATATATATATATATATATATATATATATATATATGTGTGTGAATAATATGATTTGCCGAATATATAATAACTTCTAATAGTCATTCTATTTTTTTCTTCAGCAATTATGCTGAGGAAAGTAACTCTATCCATCAAACATCAAACATGTTTCCTTTACTTTAAAAAAATATTAAGTGTGGTAGTGGATTTTTTTGAACTAAAATTTTATAGAAAAAATATAAGAAAAGTAAGAATAATATACTGGATCTTCAATCAATTTGAGATGATGGAACAATTACTAACTGTTGGAACAATACAAGTCTTGCGGTGGGTTTTATTAAATTATTGTCAAGTAAAAAATTAAAAGTTTGTATTTATAAGAATTTTCTATTTCGACAAAACAATTCTATTTTGCATAAGGGTTTGTTAAAATAGGTAAGAAAATAAAATAAGTTAAATTTAACCTAATAGTTATTGATTGAACCATTAAACTAGATCTAATTTCAAAAGTTAGGGTTAGTAATCTTTTCCTTTGAATCAACTCAGACGTTCGTCAATATTTTTAACATTAGACAGAGCTTTCAAAATTAAAGCGGGGAAATGATCATCAATATTTTTTATATTATACGTAGGTTTCAAAAATAGGCGCTAGTTAAGAGGGTTGAAAATATTTTTGCTTTTAGAGAGTGATTTAAAAATGAGAGCATAATTATATAGTACAACTATTTATTTAACGAATTGAAAAATAATGGTGTGTTTGATTTTTATTGGTGTGTCAACAAGTCGGTTTGCCTTGTACTGAAATCACGGGGGTGTGGCATTGCAGGTTACAATATATGTACAGTTCGTCACCTTCGTATTTCAATTGTTTTCTACTATAAAGTATTTTCCTAAAAATAAACGCTGGTAAATAGGCGTTATTATTTTTTACATTAGACAACACTTTTAAAAATAAGCATTGGTAAAGGAGCATTGATATTTTTTACATAAGACAACACTTTTAAAAATAAGTGATGGTAAAGACGTGTTAATATTTTTAAAATTAAATATTGCTATCATAAATAATTGCTGGTAAATCGGAGTTAGTATTTTTGACATTAGACTGTGTTTTCTAAAATAAGCATTGGTAAATGGGCGTTCAAATTTTTGACATTAGACAACACTTTCTAAAATAAGCGTTGATAAATGTGCGTTAATATATTATTATTAGACAAATATTTTTTGTTTATTTTTTGGCGTTGTCTAATATACTACTTTAGACAACACTTTTATACTATAAACGTTCTCAAATGTACAATTTAAGACAACATTTTTTAGTTTTATGTGCTATATAATATTACAAAGTTAAAGAAAATTATTAAACATACAACAACACTTATATAATAAGGCACTATCTAATATGGATACCTTAGTCATGTTTTTCAAAATAAGCGATGCCTGTTAAATGATGCGCCTTTATAAATAAGTGTTGTTAAATGATGCATTCGATGTTGGGCGGCTACATATAAGATAAAACTAGGGCTAAATATGTTCAACGAGTGTTTTTATAGTAAAATATGATTATTCTATCCCTTGGATTATCAATGAAATAGAAGGGTTAGATCATTTATTTTACACTTGTAAATAAAGAAAAATATAAAGCGCGGTAGGTGGAATTCAAAGCATGTCTGGAATGGTATATCACCTCGATTTTTTAAATAATCGAGGGAATAAGTTGTTTTTAAAATAAATTTTTTATTTGAAGCGTCTTGGAATAAGATCTCTATTTGTTTCTGGATGATGTGAAAACTTCGTCATGAAAAGAGTTAGTTGTTGTATTGAATTTATCAATGTTGCATGTTTGCTACTATCTTTTGATTTCATAACACACCTTCCTTCAATATTCACACCATTTAGCTTCTAAGTGGTGGTTCTAAGCAATCTATCTCAAACTTCCTTAAACTTCTTCACTTCTATCTCAACTCTTGATTTCCCTTTGTTTTCTTTATCCTAATCAATCTTTTCAATGACTTCAGAAGCAACAACAACTTCATCAAAAAATTATACCCTAACCCAGAAATCTTTAACAAGATAAGGGTAAGTAGGACCATTCATAAATCATCATATATAAATATATTGTGGAATTTTATAGCTAAACATATATGTTAAAAATGAATATTTCATTGATTTTCTATGAAAAACGTGAGAGGGGGGCCAAAACTGTTTGAATTTAAAATGGAAGAACTAATTTCTGGAATTAGGTAAAATTGGGAGAACAAAACTGTAACTTAGCCTTTTATTCTATATAGAATCATAATTAATTTATCAGTGACATATTTTGCAATATTCATTATATTTTTCTCCTTTTTATATGAAAATAGAAGATTGGATGTTAGTAATGAGAAGGTTGTTGATTTATGGACTAACATTCGGTTGATATACAAAATTAAAGATTTACTCGTAATATTTATAATAGATGTTCAATTGATTCAGGCTAATAAGGTCAATTTACTTATTCAAGACATCAATTGGAAAGTTCCTCGTGGTTTATCCATTATGCTTCTTCAAATTGTTGAAGACATTTGTAAGATTAACTTGTCATTCGGTAGTACTATTTCCGATAAACTAAATTGAACATGATCTAAAAATTGTGATCTATCTTTCAAATATGCTTACAATTGAATCACAAAGAATCACATTGAGCCTTCTTAGACAAAATTTATTTTGATACCTACATACCACCTGATAGTTCATTATTTAGTGACAAGGGAACTAATGCATAATATTATTGCAATAGAAGACAACTTGATTCGAAGGGGAAGTTGTCCGTCTCTTTCTGGACATAGAATCATACAATTTAATTGGTGTTATTAGTCTTATTTGAATTAAGTGCAACATGGATGGAGTTTCACAAAAAAATTTAAGGAGTATCAATTTATACCGACATATTTAAAGATAATTTAAAAACATTAAGTAATATCAATTGCAATTTCAAATTGAATTAGATAGAATCATGTTTTCTGTCGAAAATGCTTTCATAAAAAATTAGAGAGATCTTTGGCTTAAAATTGACTCACTTTTGACCATTCATGTATTTTCTAATTTGAATGTAATCCATTGACAACTTTTAATTAAAAGGAAGAATAATTAATTTATACACTATACACTCCTTTAGATTCAAGATATCTCACATTTTTAAATATGAAATTATATGTTTTGAAAATGATATATTTAAATAATTTATTTGAATCCATGAGTGGATTACTTTTTAACTTATATTATATCTAGGAAAAATTATAACTAAGGTCCTTTAAGTTATTTTGAGTAAAATATTGATCCTTTATGTTTTTTTCTAACAATTGGTCCTTTTAGGTTGATTTATACATCCCTTTCTTCACATTTTGAACATTTAGAAATTTGTGACTTTTATATTTCGTGTTGCGCTTCACCATTTTCATACCACTTCATCATTTACATCCACAATTAGATTATTCACTCCATTAAAAAATGGTTATAATGCACACGTTTGGTAACTTAGAGGATCAAATTGTTACAAAAGAAAACTAAATGACCAACCTATTGCACAAAAATAACTTAAAGGAACTCTGGTGTAATTTTTTCTTTTATCTATAAAGTTCCACAATAGATTTATAAACCATGATCTATCATATTTCTCAAGAAACTTGTCATTTAAAAAATTAAAACATCGTTGATTTTAAGTGAAAAAGTATGAGAGAAATGACAAAATTATTTAAATTTATAATATGGGGACCAATTTCGTGAATGAGGTCAAATAGGAGATCAAAGTTGTAATAATTAACCATTTAGAAGAAAATTATTGTTGATGTATAAGAAATAAATTTTTGACTTAAATACACTTTTGCTACCATTATTTCAATAATTTTAATGTTTTAGTCCTATTTGAAAAAACAAAGTCTTTTGATCCTTTATTAAACATATTCTGAATTTTTTTAGTTTCTCTCCACTTTTGTAGATGTGACAATTCAAAAGTCTGACGTGACCCAGTATTTATGGCTCCACTTCATTAAGAATATTTAAAAGTTTTTTAGTTTCTTAGTTAATTTTCTTAAATTTTTCTTATTAAAACTTTTAATAATTATATGTTTTTAAATATTTTAGTTATTTTATATAAATTTATTTAATAGTTAATTATTACAAATTTTAAAAAATATATCCACGCCTAAGACACATGTCTTTACAGCTGCTGCCAAATATCCAAGATTAGGGTGACCTAGTCTTGGGCAAGGAACCTAGAATCCAAGGCCTCAAATAAACGGAGAACTCATTTTTGAAAGGTATGGTTAAGTAATTATAATACTGAAATAATTATATATATATATATATATATATATATATATATATATATATATATATATATATATATATATATATATATATATATATATATGTGTGTGTGTGTTATATAGAGAAATTAATAAACAATTTGTCGCTTGTAACCAGCAGTTCAGTCCTTATCATTCGGAGTTCAATACTTAGCTCGTTTAACATTATAAGTTTCAGTTATTATTTTTTACATTGCCACCTAATTACATAGGTTTGCCATGAATTTTATTTTTGCGAGAATTAGAGGCCACATGTTATACCCACCAAAGATTTTGAAAAACTGAGCCTGAGTCAATTTCTTTGGAGGCTATCTAGAGGCCATGTTTACATCGATTATAATGTGGTTTTTCTTCTTTAGTTATTAATTTCATTTATCTAAGAATTGGTTTGCGTTTTGAACATTTTTTTTCTAGTTGTATTTGATAGAACTATTTCATTTTAGTGTATTCATTTTGAACAAAATTTTATTTTCCACATTATTTGCTTGTTAAATTATACAATCTTCTCATTCATTTATTCAAAAGAATAATTATTCTAAATATATTAGATTTACATAAAAATATAAGTATGTGAACAAAAGGTGTGTTCAACCCAAAAATATAAAGAAAAATAGAAACACAACAATTTAACCTCCATGTAGAAAATTAAACTAGTCAGATTACAATTTTAATCCTCCGAATTAGCGATGAGAATATGTTAAGTTGATCTACAAGGACTTAGAGTCTATTCTATTTAAAGTCAGGTTAGGAGAAATCTATTTAATAAAAGAGAATTTTTTTAAGTCACTCTATGGTGAAAAATTAAACTCTATGCATTTTCCATAATGTCATTTTAAAACTGAAAGTATATTTTTTGTCCGCACTATTTTTTAAAATATTTGTGTTAAAACTGTAAGTATATTGTCGATTTCAAACCGGAAGTATATTTCCGGTTCTGAGCATGACAGTAGCAGAAAACTGAACAAAAGCAATAATTGAAGAAATTATACAAATTATACAAATTAAAAATTGAACAAAAGACCAAAAATGCAAGTAATACAAATATGTTCCAAGCATATCAATATAATCCAATTAATCCAAAATGCAATCAAAGTAATACAAATATGATACAATACAAGACTAACAAACTAAAACCAAAATACAAGTGCAACGTCAGCATAAACTACTGGGTATGGAGGATAATGAGTCGGCCTGTCACCCTCGAGGTGTCCCTCTGCAGCCTTATGTATGACAGAGCACCCTAAGCCTCCATCATGATGGCCTCCAAAACACCTCTAACATTGAATCCGTCAGGAAAAACCCTCTGTCAATATCATCCTGCACAAGCTTCATGATACGACGGCACCTAGGCAACATGTCATAAGCATGATCCCTCCTAATCTGCTCCTCCTCTAGGATCTCCTGATGAACTAGCCTCGGTGGGTTCCCTGGAGCATCCTATACCATGTACGGATGAGACACCTTTAAGAACCATATCATGTAAACGTACTTATAACCCCAGTCATCTGGAGCCACGGTACCCTTGGTCTCATCAGGAACAAGATGATTCTCAAAATCCTCAATCAGAGCATCCATGTCCCTCTGCTTCGATGTCGGAGGAGCACATACAGTAGGATCTTGGGGAATGGTTTGGGTAAACCCGAACTGACGCATAACCCACTCAGGCATATAAGGAGCATTCTTGTGAGTCCCATGAGCTAACCAACCTGTAAACAGTGAAACCACATCAAACAGTATCGTCTCACAATGGTCAACGTATGAACTGAAGTGAATGTCCTCATGCACTAGCCGGTCTAGGTAAACCCGAAACGGCTCTATCTCCTGGTTCCCTCTGAGCGGATCGTATGCACAGGCACACGGCTTATCTTCAGTACAACCCATAGCAAGTGATCATCCAGAGATGCGGGGGAAGTGTTGTAGGATACATCCCTGAAATAACAAAATTAAATAGTAAGTTTCGGAATCAAAATAATTAACAAAGGCCTAAAAGAGAAAGAAAGAGAAAGAATTTATACTGTCATGAGTGACATGCTATCGGTCATCTTCCTCATCTTTAACTTAGTCCCATCATCCAACTTAGTATACAAGTAAACCAAGAAGACAATCCTCGGTCCCAATTATTAATCGCCTCAAAATCATCAAAGTACCTCGGATACAATATGTGTAAGCGGCATTGTTGTCCACAAAGATCTGTGTGCCAACAAGATACAAGAGGTATGCTCTCATGAAATAAACCATGTGAATGGTAACCTACTCGGCATCACCATCATCCTCTCATGCACACGCTATCTCATCTACGAATACCCTAGCCAAGTAGGTATACCTCACGTGGCAACCATGTGTCTTATCAACCTCTTCCAGGGCACTATCAAGGGTAACTCCTAGCTCTCCTAACAAATCTATGTCCTCCTCATTGTCGATCTTCTCATGATTCAGGAAAGCCCCTCTAATCCACAAATGAATGAAGTACACACACAAGATCATCGAGTGTGATCATCATCTTACCATGTGGTCGATGAAACGACGATGTCTCATGGTGCCACCTCTCAACAAAAGCGTTGATCATCTGCCAATTGACCATGTTGTATCCACAAAGGGTAAAATTTTAAACCCTGTAAAATGTAGAAGCTCATTAAACCATGGCTCAATAGACATAACAAGTATGTTGATCTTCCTCCCATGGTTGATGACCTTTAGTGTATCACGCTCCTGCAAAATAAAATTGATTAAAATTCATAATAAAATTCATAATAAACTTCATAATAGTAATAAAAATGCAAATTAAATACTTGTCAATCCCATATATATCTATCTACATGGCGGATAAAGAGGGCAGCGATAAATCGAAGGTCCTCCTCTAAAGACACGAGGGCCGGTGCGTCTAAGTAGGTTTGGACTCCAATGCCTCGTGCCCGGTGTATCCTCGAGTGTAGCTTGGGTCTCACCTCGGATGTTGAGTGGGACTGAGGTTGTGTATATGTATGACACTCAGGTGTCGCCTGAGTACTTGATGTGGATCTCACCTCAAATACTCTCGGTGAGGAAGTGAATATGCGGGGAGACGGGGTGGCGAAGCATGAAATGGAGAATTCTGCCTGCTGTGGGAGGACAACGTAGAAGGTGTAGAACTAGATGCACCGGAAGTTGAAGCATTAGGAAGTGTGTCAAGATGACTGTCCGAGGAAGGAGGATGGTAGGTTACTTGACTTTCTCTATGCACGTAAACATGATGTGCACCGCCATGCCTTAATCGTGACTCGGTCATCCATATTTCCTGTAGAAGTAAGAAAGAAATGTTTACATCGGGTCATGTGTGCAAAACAAGGCTAAAAACAGAAATAGATTAAAAACCGGAACTATATTTCCGATTTTGTTCATCCCAAAACCAGAACTTGATTTTCGATTCCTGTTGCGATAACAGAACAACGAAACTCAGCGTCCAAATCCCCAAATGTGCTAAAAACAATGCTTTGATCACCAAATAATACAAAAGTTATCTAATGACTCCTAATGATAGAAACTAGCTATAATATCACATTTAGAACCCTATTTCACTAACTTGTGTAGAAATTACATAAACTCTAAAAAATTGAAAAACAACTTACTTGATTGATTGGTGTTGATTTTGCTTTATTAATTCCGTTAGAATGCTATATGTATCCAATGCTTGATGATTTCTGTTGATTTTTTTATTAAAAAATTGGTTTTTGGAAGAAGGGTTTTAAAGAATTTTAGAGAGTTTTGTTTTGTTTTTTAAAAATGTTGATGTAATGGGAGAGGAAGAGGCATGGCACCATTAACGTCTAGGAACCGGAAGTATACTTAGGTTGGAACCGAGGTATATTCATGGTTTACACCAATCCTTTCAATGTATTTTGCATAGGACAGATGCGAACAAAAGTATACTTCGGTTTTGAGGGCATTTGTGGAATTTCACGTGGTGTGTAAGAAAAGTATGGGTTAAGAAATTCCACGATAAAAAGGTCAAGCTAAGGTTTTTTAAAACTTATTTAAATAAATAGGTCAATTAAACTATTAAAAATAATATGAAGTTTGATAGGCTATATTTTATATATATATATATATATATATATATATATATATATATATATATATATATATATATATATATATATATATAATAGAATGGCCTATATATGCATATATAGGTCTGTCTATAAGGTTTTTTAAGTAATATAGATTAATTAAAAACTTTAACAATAATAAGGATTTTAAATGGGTTTTTTGGTCAAAGAAAACTTTTAAAAAGTTCGGGTCAGGCAAAAGAACCTATAATAGGCCATAGGTCTAGCTCAGGTCTTTTAAGTTTATCGTAGACCAGACTCGGGCCTTCTAAAATCTAGTCTATCCTGACCTATTTACACCCTTATTCCCAATTAAGTTTGGCCTAACTCTTAAAATTTATAAATAAATAAATAACATTCTTAGGATAACCACTTGATTTTATCCAAAATATCTGAATTACTCATAATCACATATTTGAAGAAAAAATGTTACTCCCGCAAAGCTAGAGATTTCAAAAAACAGCATCTCAAATTTCTCACGGACAATTGAATATGAAACAGAAAAAAAGTCTAGAACGAAATTGTGCAAAATGTTGTAATAGATATGTCGGTGCCAAATATTGGATTCCTAGCAAAGAACACACCTGCTGTCAGATAAGAGCTGAAATCAGACACCACAATAACAAATTATCAATGTCTTCATCTGTTTCCCAACAAAACAGGCAAATAGAATCAAGATTTCCATCGATAACTCTATGTTTTGTAAGCTACGGCGTTGTTGGTAATCTATTCAATATAGATCTCACATAGAAGATTTGAATATTACTCCACAATTTCGATTTCCAAATCCAATTCAGAGCCATCAAACTAAGTTCTTCTAGCAAAAACTCTAACCTATCAACATTCTGAGTAACTAAATAAGAATTCTTTATTGAAAACCCATTATTTTCTTTCCATCATACAAAGTGAAGGAACTGGACAAACTCATCTGATAGAAATATCAATGAAGTCGTCATCGAATGGTTTTTATCTCACCTAAGGAGAGAAAGGAAAACATCGAGTAAACTTGAAAGGAAGAAATCACGGTCTCACGGACGAGAGATCGAGTACAGGAGCCTGTTACGCAAGGGGAAGGTATTAGTACCCCACACGCCTGTAGTACCCTATGGTATCCACTTCTACTTTCTATCTAATGGGTGTGTTAATCTATCGCTTAATCGTTACATCTGTATCTAATGTTATGCTAAGGGAAATGCATGTGAAAGAAAACAAAATAAAGGAAACACGGGGAGAAGAAGGAATTATTTACGAGGTTTGCTCGATCGAGCCTCGTGACAAGATGCTTATGTATTCCCACGTGCAATGGGAAATTCATAGCGTCATAGTTCGGCTCATATGTTTTGGTGGGTTGCAATGTTTTTTATGGGAAGTTCGATTCTATATCCTCACAATTGCAACTCGTGCTTGTCGTTGCAGCTATAAGAAGTCTTATTCTCGGCCGCTCGCACACTTAGAAATTCGTTCAGACTTGAAAGAGAACACCCTTTTTGAAAAGGTTTTAAACAAACAAAAAAAAAGAGCCTAAAGGTGAAAAAGGTTTGCAGTGAGGTCTGTTTCTTTTACCTTGAAAAAGGAGTTTGAACCATTATTAGGTGTTTTGATTTTCAAAAAGAAAAGGAAACAAGTTTTAGTTTTATTATATGCAGGGATGCAAAAAGAAAGAAAAAGAAAAAAAGGAAACTAACTAGTTCTACCCCTAATGTTATCATACAAAGTTGAGCCTAAGGTTGAGGATAAAGGGAATCTCTACCTATGTTGACATGCAAAGGATGAAGATCATAATGTCTAAGCTCGAGATCTATCCTAACCGAGTTGTCCTAAGGGAAACTATCCTAAGATCTGTCTTGGTTGAACGACCAAGGGATACAAAGGGATGAGGCAAGCAAATGCTTTTGCAGAAGCACGCAAACAATACAATGCACAATCAAATGATACACACATGCGCGGGGAAGAAGAAAGAAGTCCCATAGCCTCCATGGTGACGAGCATACCAGAGTCAACTAGGAGCCGACTTTCAGAGGGAAACCATAGCCACGAATGGAAATAAACGTGTCAACCAAGAGTTTCCTATGGGAGAAAGGTATTACAACTTGATATGAATTACCAAGTGTGAGGAGCATATGAGTGCGAGTATCAAAGCATATGAATGCGGACTCCATGACAAAGTGTGGAGAGTTAGAATAGGGAACTCTTGCCACTTTTTATTGACTTGATAAAAGATGCATCACGATTCACGTGAGATGAGCTGACACAGACTGAATTGTGCGGGGGTTGAATGTGAACCTTTCTATATGCCCTTTTATATCATCATGTATATATGAATCGTATCATAAGCGAGACTTTGCTAGGTGGTTCCATATCAGGTTTCCTAACCACTCATGACCTATGCCAGCACAAATGATAAACACTTACTGAAATATACCTCCTTTTGCACTGAAGAGGATTTTAAACAAACCACACACAGTTAGCACACAAAATTTCCCTAAACGGGTCTTTAAATAAACCAGAGGGGTTCCTGAACATGCTACAACTATGGAAGCCCCACCATGCATCTTTATTCCTACGTCTCATGGAAAAAGAAAGCAGTAAAATCCTACTTCTCATGCTATCTAGAAAAATGGTAAAAGAATGCGGTAAAAAGGTATAGAAAATACCAAACAATCTGTAAGCAAAAAGCAAGCATGGAATTACTTCGAAAAACTTCAAGTACTGCTGACACGCAATAAAACAATTCGGTGAGAAATGCATAGAGGCATCAATAAGCATAATCGAAATGTGTGTAGATACACATATGAAGCAAATAAACCTGCAAGAGATTGCAATCCAGACAATACATACAAAAGATGCACATATTAAATGCACGGTCAAGAACGTGTGTCAATACACATTCGACGTAGATCCAATGAACCTGCAAAAGATTACAATCCAGACAAAGCAGACAAAGAATGCACACACATGTGTGCAAGATCGAGATATGGATCCTACGCATCCAAATAATCTGATAAACCTGCAAGAAAGGTGAAAACCAAGCAAACAGATAATAGAATGCACACACATGCGTGCGAGAACGAGATATGGATCCTACACATCCAAGTCTCAAGAATAATGCTCAATGTACCTCAAACATGAAATAAAGTGTCAGAAATAACAAATCAAGTGCTTTAATGAAAGCACTAAACTCAAAACTGATTATTCACATGATAATACACTAGTATAAGCATATAAGAAGTGAAATAAAAACACAAAAATCGGCTTGGGAAAACGTTTATTCGAAATCGGATCAAAAAAGTTAACTTCTCGGAATCGATTAAAAATCACATGGTTGCTTGCAAATACGTCAACGGATTCAAAAATATGACTGTTTTTAATAAATTTCGAGTGGAAACGACGTTTTTTGGACCTTAAAGGAACGTGGCAGCGAGGGCGTTTTAGGCATGTTGCACTTGAAATTTGGTTCTGAAACCATCAAAAACTATTTTAAAACATGCCAAAACGTTAGGAATAAGTATCGTTACCTTGCTTCTTTAAGGAAAAATGAGTTTCGATTAACAAAAATGCCTAAAAAGGCTTATGGAAAGTTAAGTTCATGTGTCGATTTAATTTTCAAATCTCATTTGTTTTGGTTTTGAAATGAGAAAGAATTGGATATTAAATCCAGACATGAGGTAATAAATTCAAAACAAATGAATATGCAAATGATATGTGATCGTACATAAAATATATTGCCCGGGCTAGGAGCGATAAAATAGACCGAGATGGGTCTACTAGCTAATAATCGGGCAGCACCTTGGCGAGACCCCAAGGTCAGAGCCGGGTATTTAGGACAGACGCGCTAGACGTATATCCGCGGCCTAACTGTGTTGGTCGGGTAGTACCAGACCGGGTTGGTTTCTGTTACGGAACCTACTAGAGAGCGGTTATATACGTTATGTTACTTATGGGTCGGTTACGGACGTTACAAGTAATTAGTAATCGGTTATAAGTACTAAACACACGGTTACGTCATCATGAACCTTAGTGATGGTCATATTATATAAAGAGGCCTTATGGCCATGAAAAAGTACATTCTCTCATTCCCTTTCTTAGCTACACGCTCAAAAGAAGTCATATACACTATACCTAAGGGCTCCCGACTGCAGGGTAAGCTATACCTATAGCTTGGAGGCTAAGCCACCCTACTTGAGCCTCTAAATCCCTCAAAATCAATAACATAGTTTTTCCTGCAAGAACATTTGGCGCCCACCGTGGAGCCTCGGTAAAACTTTCCTAGGCCACACAAACTTTACCTAAACAATATGTGTTAGTTAGGTGATTCACACCGAAACCATGGTCTTACCAATTTCTATTTAGCTTAAACAACACCTTACATAATAGATACAGTTAATGTTTGTAAAAGTAACAAAAAATTGGATGTTATGTTGGCTACTACCCTTGGTCGCGTTGACGTCCCAAGGAGCTTACAAGGGGAACCACAGTTTAAAGCGAAATCCTAGCCAAAGTCATTCAAGAGGCGTTGCCACATAGAGCGACATCGCTGTCAATAGTCCGAGCTGGTTCTAATCTGATCAGAGTGAACATTACGAGCTCAAACTCGAATCGACTAGAAGAACCGGAGGCTGTCAATTTAGCGGTGGCGAACAGTGTATCCGTCACGCCCGAAAAGACAGAATTGCATATCAGATCTGGTCAAATCTCGATTCGTCTGATGGTGACCGGTGGAAGAATCAAATATATATCTTCGACGAAGAGGCCACTTGAATTGTCAGCATTTCATCCATGACGACCCTGATTCCTGGAAAAAATGTCTTGATCGAGGCGATGTTGGTGGTGGTTACAAGTCGGTGACCTGAATAATCAACATATAAGTTATTTTACATAGTCATACCCACGCGATGGCTTTCTCGGACTCGTTCCGGCCAGAGTGGATAAAAGAGGTTTCAGATCACGCCGACTTCAGGATCTCCAGGACAACGTCCATTCATTCAAAAAAATTTGGTTCGAAGTCGTTGTTACAATTGTTATGGTAAACATAGATAACTTTGTTAGCCAACAAAGACATTCGCGTTTGAAACATAATTGGACAAATCGGCGACATCATCATCATGGAAAGATAAGTGACTCTTTGTAATTTTCGTATGCTTTTTATTATGATCAGTAACTGCTAGATACATTATTGGTTCTCATTTATTCATAATTAACATGAGTACTCAGTCTTTAAGAAGCACATTCATTACATATAAATAAAGGATCTTTGTAACAGTTACAGATAAAAAGCTCTCAATGAGTGATGTTGCAGGGATGATAGGATTATCATGAACTCAAGTTATGCAGATGGCGGTGATGCAGGTTCAACAATGAAATGATGGGACACAAGCCTGCCTTGGATGTCTTAACCAGCCGGGGATGACGTCTATGTCGCCAATTAGGACTTGGGTTTCTTCCATGACCAGTCAAATTGTAGTTTGTATGATATTTAGCGATCAGTTTCTATCATGTCGGGGTTTATCGTTGTTCCAATTATCATTTATCTACTTTCAGAGTGGAAGATGACATTCAGATAAGTTTTTTATAATTTTGTTAAATCCTAATGTTTGTGATTATCTATGAAATTTGGAAATAGAAATCAGTTGTCGTGACTGTCTTATTGTTGTTAATTTTCCTTATGATGGCAGTTTCCCAGCGACCATCGGGAGTCGACAGTGCCCAACGCAGTATCAAGCTAAAGTAATCTTCTGGATTAGTATCTTAAGCATGAACCAAGTTTCAGTAATGTCCCATTATGATGAGTTAGTCAACGCTCGAGGCCAGGAGTAGCTTGATTTCTGTCGGTGATAACTTGCGCTCTGAGCAGGATTCGACGACTTGATGTTGCCGAGAAAGTCTTTAATCTCGAAAAAAAATCCAATGATACATGCAATCTTCCATGTCTCCATTTAAATATAAGTATTCCCGGTGCTTTCTAAAATTACGATTTACTTATGTGTACCGGGTAAAAGAAATAAAATGTATTCCTAATATAGACTGCATACACGTATGAAATTGCAATGGTTTTGTAAGTTTGGCCAAAGCTACAAAGTCGCAGCGAGAGCATGATGGTGTTCGCGTTAAAAAGTGACGCGCGAGGGAATCGAATCTGAATTCGGATTCTCTGGCTCAAAATGATTTACTCTTTTGATTTGTTTATAAAGATGTCGCGAGCATCAAGTTTTATTATTTCCAAAACAAGAAAAATGAGATGAAAAAGGGGAAAGCTGCAATACTCTCAATTGATATGATATGCATTACGACTAGCGCGAACTAGATGCAACGTATTGGGGAGATTCCGGGCAAGGGGGTTTGTTATATAAAGGGAATAGATGTGGCACCCTAAATATATATAGTTATCTATAGCTTTATATATGAATAGTTTGATATGTTTGTGTGTTTTAATTTACTATTTCTATTCTTGGGAAAGTTTCTCCTTTGGAATTTAAGAAGGGTAGTTTATGTGGGATCCTATGTTTTGTTATTATTGTGCTCGCAAAGATCATTGGGATCTTCTGCATACATATCCCTTAATGGGAATCAGAGAATTTGTAGCTCAGATCTAAAGGATCTATGGTTTGTTTGGTTTGAGAGAGAAAGAAGTATGCTCGCCAAGGATGAGACCTTGTGCCTACGTATTCTCAAAGGGATGTTGAGAAAGTCAGAGCAATCGTAGTTCCCACTTATATAGTGGAAGCAACGGATGTTATTAAGAGACAAGACGAATGTCATCTTAATGAAAAATGTATCTAATCTATTTCATCACATACATTTTGAAATGTTGATTGATTGAATCTTTCATCGTAAGTTATAGGTGTTTTGCTTGAGTGTACAAGCGTTACCACTTACGAGTTAAGAAAGATGTTTGAAAGATGATTGAATCTTTTAATTGTAAGCATTGGGTGTTTTGCTTGAGTGTACAAGCGTTACCACTTACAGATTAAAAGATGTTTTTGTTTGAAAAAAGTTTGATTTAAAGTTTGATTGTATGTGATGTGATAGATGAGATACTTCTTTCATAGAGATGATAAATGACTAAATCTCGAGGAGAAATTGATTGGATTAGGGGTATGCTTTTAAGAAGCCTGTGGGTCCTTGTATTGTAAGCCCAAGAGAAGGCCTTCTACAAGGGAGGCGCCTGCCTCGTCTTCTAAGGCCCCTAGAGGGCGCCCGCCCCAACCTCCAAGGCCTCCATCCCCCTTTGCTTCCTTTTTCTATGAGGCGTCCGCCTCCACCTCCAATAGTGTAGGGGACGACCGTCCCAACCCTGTTATCAATTCCCTTTTTCAATCGATCAGTGTAGTTAATTCTGTACATCATCATTATTTATATCTTTGATTAACACCAGCAACACTACCATAATATTAAAAAAATTTAATTAATTTTTTACATGAACACTTCATTCTTTCATTGCATTTGAGTAAGCAAATATAGTTTAGTAAATTCAACATTTCAAAAGCTTTTTTTAAAAATTTAATATATATATATTTTTATATTAATTTTACATTAATTTATATATATATATATATATATATATATATATATATATATATATATATATATATATATATATATATATATATATATATATATATATATATATATATATATATATATATGTGTGTGAATAATATGATTTGCCGAATATATAATAACTTCTAATAGTCATTCTATTTTTTTTCTTCAACAATTATGCTGAGGAAAGTAACTCTATCCATCAAACATCAAACATGTTTCCTTTACTTTAAAAAAATATTAAGTGTGGTTGTGGATTTTTTTGAACTAAAGTTTTATAGAAAAAATATAAGAAAAGTAAGAATAATATACTGGATCTTCAATCAATTTGAGATGATGGAACAATTACTAACTGTTGGAACAATACAAGTCTTGCGGTGGGTTTTATTAAATTATTGTCAAGTAAAAAATTAAAAGTTTGTATTTATAAGAATTTTCTATTTCGACAAAACAATTCTATTTTGCATAAGGGTTTGTTAAAATAGGTAAGAAAATAAAATAAGTTAAATTTAACCTAATAGTTATTGATTGAACCATTAAACTAGATCTAATTTCAAAAGTTAGGGTTAGTAATCTTTTCCTTTGAATCAACTCAGACGTTCGTCAATATTTTTAACATTAGACAGAGCTTTCAAAATAAAAGCGGGGAAATGATCATCAATATTTTTTATATTATACGTAGGTTTCAAAAATAGGCGCTAGTTAAGAGGGTTGAAAATATTTTTGCTTTTAGAGAGTGATTTAAAAATGAGAGCATAATTATATAGTACAACTATTTATTTAACGAATTGAAAAATAATGGTGTGTTTGATTTTTATTGGTGTGTCAACAAGTCGGTTTGCCTTGTACTGAAATCACGGGGGTGTGGCATTGCAGGTTACAATATATGTACAGTTCGTCACCTTCGTATTTCAATTGTTTTCTACTATAAAGTATTTTCCTAAAAATAAACGCTGGTAAATAGGCGTTATTATTTTTTACATTAGACAACACTTTTAAAAATAAGCATTGGTAAAGGAGCATTGATATTTTTTACATAAGACAACACTTTTAAAAATAAGTGATGGTAAAGACGTGTTAATATTTTTAAAATTAAATATTGCTATCATAAATAATTGCTGGTAAATCGGAGTTAGTATTTTTGTCATTAGACTGTGTTTTCTAAAATAAGCATTGGTAAATGGGCGTTCAAATTTTTGACATTAGACAACACTTTCTAAAATAAGCGTTGATAAATGTGCGTTAATATATTATTATTAGACAAATATTTTTTGTTTATTTTTTGGCGTTGTCTAATATACTACTTTAGACAACACTTTTATACTATAAACGTTCTCAAATGTACAATTTAAGACAACATTTTTTAGTTTTATGTGCTATATAATATTACAAAGTTAAAGAAAATTATTAAACATACAACAACACTTATATAATAAGGCACTATCTAATATGGATACCTTAGTCATGTTTTTCAAAATAAGCGATGCCTGTTAAATGATGCGCCTTTATAAATAAGTGTTGTTAAATGATGCATTCGATGTTGGGCGGCTACATATAAGATAAAACTAGGGCTAAATATGTTCAACGAGTGTTTTTATAGTAAAATATGATTATTCTATCCCTTGGATTATCAATGAAATAGAAGGGTTAGATCATTTATTTTACACTTGTAAATAAAGAAAAATATAAAGCGCGGTAGGTGGAATTCAAAGCATGTCTGGAATGGTATATCACCTCGATTTTTTAAATAATCGAGGGAATAAGTTGTTTTTAAAATAAATTTTTTATTTGAAGCGTCTTGGAATAAGATCTCTATTTGTTTCTGGATGATGTGAAAACTTCGTCATGAAAAGAGTTAGTTGTTGTATTGAATTTATCAATGTTGCATGTTTGCTACTATCTTTTGATTTCATAACACACCTTCCTTCAATATTCACACCATTTAGCTTCTAAGTGGTGGTTCTAAGCAATCTATCTCCAACTTCCTTAAACTTCTTCACTTCTATCTCAACTCTTGATTTCCCTTTGTTTTCTTTATCCTAATCAATCTTTTCAATGACTTCAGAAGCAACAACAACTTCATCAAAAAATTATACCCTAACCCAGAAATCTTTAACAAGATAAGGGTAAGTAGGACCATTCATAAATCATCATATATAAATATATTGTGGAATTTTATAGCTAAACATATATGTTAAAAATGAATATTTCATTGATTTTCTATGAAAAACGTGAGAGGGGGGCCAAAACTGTTTGAATTTAAAATGGAAGAACTAATTTCTGGAATTAGGTAAAATTGGGAGAACAAAACTGTAACTTAGCCTTTTATTCTATATAGAATCATAATTAATTTATCAGTGACATATTTTGCAATATTCATTATATTTTTCTCCTTTTTATATGAAAATAGAAGATTGGATGTTAGTAATGAGAAGGTTGTTGATTTATGGACTAACATTCGGTTGATATACAAAATTAAAGATTTACTCGTAATATTTATAATAGATGTTCAATTGATTCAGGCTAATAAGGTCAATTTACTTATTCAAGACATCAATTGGAAAGTTCCTCGTGGTTTATCCATTATGCTTCTTCAAATTGTTGAAGACATTTGTAAGATTAACTTGTCATTCGGTAGTACTATTTCCGATAAACTAATTTGAACATGATCTAAAAATTATGATCTATCTTTCAAATATGCTTACAATTGAATCACAAAGAATCACATTGAGCCTTCTTAGACAAAATTTATTTTGATACCTACATACCACGATAGTTCATTATTTAGTGACAAGGGAACTAATACATAATATTATTGCAATAGAAGACAACTTGATTCGAAGGGGAAGTTGTCGGTCTCTTTCTGCACAAAGAATCATACAATTTAATTGGTGTTATTAGTCTTATTTGAATTAAGTGCAACATGGATGGAGTTTCACGAAAAAATTTAAGGAGTATCAATTTATACCGACATATTTAAAGATAATTTAAAAACATT
This sequence comes from Vicia sativa, assembly GCA_021764765.1. NCBI lineage: Eukaryota > Viridiplantae > Streptophyta > Magnoliopsida > Fabales > Fabaceae > Vicia > Vicia sativa. The sequence continues at coordinate 308,089,832 of CM038793.1, forward strand.
AAGTAATATCAATTGCAATTTCAAATTGAATTAGATAGAATCATGTTTTCTGTCGAATATGCTTTCATAAAAAATTAGAGAGATCTTTGGCTTAAAATTGGCTCACTTTTGACCATTCATGTATTTTCTAATTTGAATGTAATCCATTGACAACTTTTAATTAAAAGGAAGAATAATTAATTTACACACTATACACTCCTTTAGATTCAAGATATCATTTTTAAATATGAAATTATATGTTTTGAAAATGATATATTTAAATCATTTATTTGAATCCATGAGTGGATTACTTTTTAACTTATATTATATCTAGGAAAAATTATAACTAAGGTCCTTTAAGTTATTTTGAGTAAAATATTGATCCTTTATGTTTTTTTCTAACAATTGGTCCTTTTAGGTTGATTTATACATCCCTTTCTTCACATTTTGAACATTTAGAAATTTGTGACTTTTATATTTCGTGTTGCGCTTCACCATTTTCATACCACTTCATCATTTACATCCACAATTAGATTACTCACTCCATTAAAAAATGGTTATAATGCACACATTTGGTAACTTAGAGGATCAAATTGTTACAAAAGAAAACTAAATGACCAACCTATTGCACAAAAATAACTTAAAGGAACTCTGGTGTAATTTTTTCTTTTATCTATAAAGTTCCACAATAGATTTATAAACCATGATCTATCATATTTCTCAAGAAACTTGTCATTTAAAAAATTAAAACATCGTTGATTTTAAGTGAAAAAGTATGAGAGAAATGACAAAATTATTTAAATTTATAATATGGGGACCAATTTCGTGAATGAGGTCAAATAGGAGATCAAAGTTGTAATTAAGCATTTAGAAGAAAATTATTGTTGATGTATAAGAAATAAATTTTTGACTTAACTACACTTTTGTTACCGTTATTTCAATATTTCTTTTATGTTGTAGTCCTCTTTGAAAAAACAAAGTCTTTAGATCCTTTATTAAACATATTCTAAATTTTTTTTAGTTTCCCTCCACTTTTGTAGATGTGACACGTAAAAAGTCTGATGTGACCCAGTATTTATGGCTCCACTTCGTTAAAAATATTTAAAAGTTTTTTAGTTTATTTTCTTAAATTTTTCTTATTAAAACTTTTAATAATTAAATGTTTTTAAATATTTTAGTTATTTTATATAAATTTATTTAATAGTTAATTATTACAAATTTTAAGAGATATATCCAACCTAACACACATGTTCTTTACAGCTGCTGTCAAATATCCAAGATCAGGGCTGACCCTGGTCTTGGGCAAGCAAGCCTAGAGTCCAAGGCTTCAAATAAGCGGGAATGCATTTTTGAAAGGGTATATATATATATATATATATATATATATATATATATATATATATATATATATATATATATATATATATATATATATATATATATATATATATATATATATATATGTATATATATATATGTGTGTGTGTGTGTTTTATATAGAAAAATTAATAAACAATTTGTTGCTTGTAACCCAGCAATTCAGTCCTTATCATTCGGAGCTTATGCTCTACAGTTCAATACTTAGCTCGTTCAACATTATAAGTTTCAATTATATTTTTTACACTGCCACCTAATTACATAGGTTTGCCATGAATTTTATTTTTGCAAGAATTAGAACTTCACAAATTTTAATTATAAAATAATTTTTATATGAATAATAGAAAATAATTTTTAAATGAATATTAGAAAATTATAATAAGATTGTAAAAGAAATTTTATTTTGGTGGTTATTTAATATACCCGTTATAATTTTATTTTAATTTATTTTAGTATAAATATTAGAGCTATTTACATGTTATAATTAAATATTTAAAATATTATCATACAATTAATTGGAGTTAATTTATTATGAAGAAAACAAATTCATTATCATTTGTGGATTGATTTATTATTTTTTAATCATAGATATAAATTTTTTAGTCATAGATATAGTACATGTTGTAGACCTATGCGACTTGATTTTTTGCAATTGAAGCTACAGAAATGTTAAAAATATTTAAAATAGAATGACCTTAAATACATTTAAGATTAATTTTTTTAAAAAGAAAAAAAACAAACAAGTTTGAAACCCAAGTTTATAGGCACCAATCTCGTCTGTCTCAAAAATATATTTTACTTTATCTATTTATAATTAGATTGAAATTTTATATTTTATATTTTAAATTAGCAAATATATAGGAGTTATTTAGGGTCAAAGAATTATATCTAAGCTTGGACTATCTTCAACTATTCCTACACACAAAAACACATTTATCAAAATAATCATACTTACTCAAATCATGGCATCTTCATCTTTGCAACAAGAAAAAGGCAATCATGGTGATGATACTAAAAGTATTGTGTTGAAAAAAGGAAAATGGCTACCAGAAGAAGATGCGTTATTAAGAGAATATGTGAGAAAATATGGAGCTGAAAAGTGGGATAAAGTACGAGAGAAAACAACTCTTACTAGAGATGGAAAAAGTTGTCGTTTTAGATGGTTAAATTGTCTAAAACCAAGTTTGAAGAAATGTTCATTTAGTGAAGAAGAAGGAAGAAAACTTATTCATCTCCATAATGAGTTAGGACCTAAATGGTGTCACATGGTTTCACAGGTTTGTTTATTCATGCTTCACTTTTATAGGAAAACGAAATTAAAATTTATTAGGCTTTTCATGATTAATGTAATAATTTATTACAAGTTATTAAAATTTCTTAGGCTTTCCATGATTAATGTAATAATTTATTACAAGTTGTCTAAGATTAGGGTTTTTTTGATAAATAAAACAGTAGTCTTTTGCATGAAGTCTACTTATAGACCTGACTCTTCTTGAAACCTAAATTTTTGAAGTTTGTTGAAAATATATTAATTATGAATTTAAGTAAAAGTTTTTCTTAAAGAATTGATAATTGATTATATGATTATATTATATCTGTTTTGTTGTGACAAATTCTGGAAAAATCGATAATTGGGTAAATAATTAATTTGTATTTGTTTTGTGACAGTTTCTGGAAGAACCGATAACGAGTTAAAGAATTTTATTAATTCTAGAAAAAGAAGTTTAAAAAACTCTAGCAAGTATCTTCATTCAGACAGCATAAAGCATGTTAATGGCTTGAGTGACAATGTTGGAGAAATTAGTATGATAAGTGTTTCAACTAACCAAATAAATAATGTCTCTCAAGAAGTGGAATTTGATCTTCATGATAATCTGCAAGGTAACTATCTTGATAAAAAAATTTGTGAGAAGAATATCAACTTTGAACCACTTTCAACGTCGGTTGATGATTCAAATATTATCTTTGAAGCACTCCCAGAATGTTCATTCTTTCAAGACATGGAAGATATACTTCCAACAATTTCATCATGCAGTATGATGAGGGGTTCTAGTAAGCAACAAAATAATGCCTCCCAAGAAGAAGAAATTACTTTACAAAGAGTGGAATTTGATGATCAAGACATTCTGTATGATAACTATCTTGATCGTTTTTGATGACTCAAATATCAACTTTGAACATCTTTCAACGTTGGTTGATGATTCAAATATCAACTTTGAACCTCTTTCAACGTCGGTTAAGGACTCAAATATCAATTTTGAACCACATTCAATGTCGGATGATGACTCAAATATTAACTTTGAGTCACATTCACGATTGATGACTCAAATATCAATTTTGAACCACATTCAACGCCGATTGATGACTCAAATATCAACTTTGAACCACTTTCAATGTTGGTTGATGATTCAAATATGCTATACAATAATGTGGGTAGCTCTATTTTAAGCAATCATATTCTCCCAACCTTGAATGATAGGTGACTTGACAATTTAATGGTTTTTTCTTTTTAAATTTAGTTTAAATTGCACTAATATATTTCAGGACTAACATTAAAACTTACATTGTCTATTGTTACAGGTTTCCTACATTAGAACCACAATGGTCATTCAATATAGATATGGACTATCAACTTTCATCAGGGATGTTTTCTGATCAATATCCTCAAAATTCAATTCTATCATCTGATGAGGAGACTCAATATGAGATGTTAGAACCTTGGTTGCTAGCTGAATGCGTTCCTCTTTGGTAAACTTGGTTGATGCCTCTTTGGTAAACTTGGTTGATGAAAAACATGAGATGGTAGAGCTTATTACTCCACATACTAATGCTTGACAATGAAGAATTTATTTGTATTATGACCATTTTGTTGATTGTATCTCATAGAAGAACTATTTCATTTCAATGTATGCATTTTGAATTCAATTTTAATTTCCATATTATTTCCATATTACAAATTACAACAAAAAACTGCTACAAACATATTAGATTTACATAGAAATCTGTATGTGAATAATATGATTTGTCGAATATGAAATAACTTCTAATAGTGATTCTATTTTTTTTCATACAATTATGCTGAGGAAAGCAACTCTATCCATCAAACATCAAACATGGATTCCTTTGCTTTAAAAAAACATATTAAGTGTGGAAGTGGATTTTTTTTACAAGATTGAATAATTAAGTATTACGGTGAATTGTATGAAATCATTGTCAAGTAATAAATTAAAAGTTTGTATTTATAAGAAATGTTCCATTAAAATTTGTATTTATATTAAGTAGATAAGTGTTAAATTAAATTAGGGTTCAATAGATAAGAGTTAAATTAAATTAGGGTTAGCAAGATAAGTGTTAAATATAATTTGGGTTGAGTAGATAAGTGTTAAATTAAATTAGGGTTGGACAAGAATTGTTATCAAGATGACATGTTAGCACAAAGATAGAGTTGAGGATAGGGTTGTCAAAAATGACAATCTTGAATTTATATTAAGTAGATAAGAGTTGAATTAAATTAAATAATTAAATATTATTGTATTATTAATAAAATATTACGTAAAAGCCATTGAAATTAATTATACCTTACGCCCTGTGATTTTTTAATTTGGAAGAAAAAATAATAATTTAATTAGGGGTGTTCAAAACCAAACCAACCCAATAGAAAACTGCAAACCAAACCAAATCAAACCGAAACCGCAAAAAACCGCATTTGGTTCGGATTTATTTGGGTCATCTTTTAACAAAACCGCATGGTTCGGTTCGGTTTGTTGTTTGTATTTTGCAAACCGAACCAAACTGCATTATATTACAACTTAAATTTTACTTAACTCACATCCCACCCAAAGCTAAACCTATTATATTTTAGCCTTATGATTACGAATAATGTTCTCATTCTTACACTTATGATTTCAGTTTCAATCTTCCCAAATCTCTCCTAGCATTATTGAGCCATCTTTGCCATATACATCTTACATCTTCTTCTGTAATCTCTACTTTCTTATTTTCTTTCTTTTCCACCATCTCATTTTTATGCAAATGTTTTCTCTTTTTTCATTTTTATCGCACCTCTTCTTCTATAATCTCTCATCTCATATGTTCTTTCTTTTCATCTTCATTGATATCTCGTCTCGTCTCTTCTCTTTTTTTTTGTTTCATTATAATATTTTTGATATTGTTTTATATTTATTATTCCACTTTTATCTAATCTAATTTATACATATTAAATGGGAAGTTGTTTTCCAAATATGATGAGTTTTATTGTTATTTGGTAGTGTATAAATGAGTAAATACGAAGTTATATTGTCATCTATATGTGTATGTATGACTCAATAAAATATTTATAAAAAGTCGAACCAACCGAACCGAATCAAATCGCATTAGTTTGGTTTGGTTTGGTTCAGTTTTTTCCTAAAAGCCAACCGAACCGAAACAAACCGCACGTATTTTTCTCTTGCAGTTCGGATAATTTTTTTCTTCAAAACCGCCCAAACCGCACCGCGAACACCCCAAAATTTAACCCATTGGAGTCGGGATTCGAACCTTGTCACTCTATGAATGTATAATCATGATTAATAATTTTCACCGTAATGGAATGTTTTTCTCGTAAATATAAAAAAAAACAAAATGTTTTCATAAAGGAGTTATTACCATAGTTAACTATAAGACCGTTGTAATTTAGTTTTACCAAAGATATATTTTATAGTAGTGTGGACTCTTGTAGAGGTGATATCGATATCTAATAGGTGGTGTGGGATGGATCGCAATGTTATCACTTTAACACTCAAGTCCGTTATAGATTATAAGATGAGTGAAGTGAAAATTAGAGATAAAAATGTACATTGAATCCTCGTATGTTGATTACACACATTGAATAATTTGATTTCGATTGTATTGGATCTTTGGCGGTCCATAATTGTATTTAAGAATTATATATTTGATTTCATATATTAAAATGAAAGCAAAAAAATTCATTTTTATGTCAATAATTTAATGTTTTAAATTTATTTTCCTAAAAAAAGAGAAATGTTATTAATTGTATTATCTAAAAAGTACACGTGTGTGTTCCTCCTACAAGGATATGGAGACATAGAGACAATTGTAGGTATATTACATGTTTGGGGGTGAGGCTTAGCTCACGGCGGCGACAAGCTTAGTACAGTGGTTTTTGAGGCTATTTAAGGGATTAGTTCACGTAAGTTGAGAACCCTTGTCGTTACTGCTTGGTTCTGCATTTGGCGATTAAATTGATGATGTTAAGGCTACTAGGAGAGAAATGCTCTATGAATAGTAGTGGATAGTAGTAAATATATATGACTTGAGAGTCTCCCTCATCCTTTTGAAGGGTAGTGTTTATAGGAGCTCATGATACCTAGAATTTTCTTGGAAAAGGTCACCTTCCACTAGGGGTGTTCGCGGTGCGTTTTTGACTTAAAATGTTTTTCGAACCACAAGAGAAAAAAGTGTGCGGTTTGATATAGTTTGGTTGAATTCTAAAAATAAAACTAAACCAAACCAAACCAATGCGGTTTTGTTTAGTTTGGTTCGGTTGGTTCATTTTTTTACAAAAAAATTATTGAGTCATACTTACACATATAGTGACAACCTAGCTTTGTATTTAATCAATTTTGCATTATCAAATAACAATAAAATTTATCATATTTGGACAAGTACTTTCCATTTAATATACAAAAATAATATTAGAGGAAACTTTAAGTGACATTAGGAAGAGAAAATCATTCGTAATCCTAGAGCTAAGACATAATAGATTTGAGTTTTGGTTGGATGTGGGTTAAGTGAAGTCTGAGATGTAACATAATGCTATTTATTTCAATTTGGTTCGGTTTGTAAAATAGAAACCACAAACCGATCCGAACTGTGCAGTTTTGTTAAAAAAATGGCCAACAAATCTGAACCAAATATGATTTTTTGCAGTTTTAGTTTGATTTGGTTTGATTTACAGTTTTCTACTGGACCGGTTCGGTTTTGAACAACCCTACTGCACACTTAGTCAAAATATAAATAGTTAAATATGTATTTCTAAGGAAGGTGTGGGTCAGTAACGACTATGAATTTCTCTTTATACAAGACACACCTTATCCCACATTTTTCATCTCCATATGTGAGGGAAACATAAGGGCAAGACGATACCTCCCTTCGACGACCTCAAGTCATCGCCTTTTCCTAGGGAGACCCTAAGTTGTCGCCCTAGACAAGATTATTTATAAATATAACACTACACAATCTCTCAAGCAAACATCCTTCGAAAGAGAACAAAGTGATTTTTACTTGTGGAAAATGGTAATATCCAGAGGATTGATGTTTTTCCTTACAAGGTTTTATTTAACCTTTAGGAAATTAAATCATCTTGTTAAAATTTTAAATATGATAAAAAATTAAAATAAATGATAATCTCATGTTTTATTTTGGCTTAATTATAGTTTTGGTTATCCTATTTTTACCTGAATCACAAAAAAAATTCATTCTGTTTTAAATTTAAACAACTTTGGTCTCCTCTCATACTTTTCCACTTAAAATTAATGATGTTTTCATTTTTTTTAAATGACAAGATTCTTCGGAAACGTGGCAAATTATCATATATATAAACCTATTATAGAATTTTATAGCTAAACATATAAGTTAAAAAATGAATTTCATTAATTTTCTATTAAAAATTTAAGACGGGACCAAAACTATTTGAATTTAAAATGGAAAGACTATTTTCGTGAATCAGGTAATATAGAGAGAACAAAACATTGATTTATCCTTTTATTTTTTTTATAACATCGTAATTAATTTATCAGTGACATATTTCACAATATTCACAATTTTTTCCTTTTTAGAGGAAAATAGTAGATTGCATGATAGTAATAATAAGAATGTTGATTTATGGACTAACAATTGGTTGAGATTCAAAATTAAAGGTATACTCATAGTATTTACAATGGATATTTAATTTTTTTCAATCTGATAAGGTCAATTCAATTATCCAAGACATTCATTGGAACATTCCTCGTGGTTTATCCATCATGTGACAAAAAAAGAGGAAGAGGTCGATCTGAAAATTCAAAAATGTATCTTCTTCAATCAAAATTTGGCCTCCTTCTCTCTCTCTCTCTGTACACACAGCGACCTTCTATTTTTCTCACCTTCATCACCATTATTCCCCATCTTATACTGTAACACCCCAATTCTACCCAACGTTTAGTTAAAAATTAGAGTGCCTAAAGTTTCAACAATATGAGGCGTTACATTCATCAATCAAAATTGTCATCATAAAAAGCATATCATAATGGATACATAGCACATTTTAATCCAAAGAAATTATAACAATTAATTAGTCTTCAAAACTACTTCATATTTATTCGAAAGCTACGCAGCGGATTCATAATATTTTAAAAACTTCAAACAGAATATAGCATCTTTTAAACAACTTAATTCAAGGAAACAATTCTCAAAGTATTAACATCAACAATGCAACGGAAAAACAATATAAAAGCAATAAGCGTTCATTTTCCCCCCGAGTGCTACGTATCAGAGCGACGATGCCATAAGCAACTAAATTCCTTACTCCTCGTTACCTGCACGTTACCAATATAAAGGTAACGGCCAACAAAATAGAAAGGGTGAGATATCTACCAATATAAACAGGTGTATGATAAATAATATATTAGGATTAAATCATATAAAATTATCACAACACACTTAACATGTCACAATAAATTCCCAATCAACAACAACACAACACCACTTCATTTGTTAGCAACAACATATAATTTACTTCACAATTAACAATGACATGATTTCAAATGAGACACAACAATGCATATGCATGTGGTACCGGTGGAGTAAACTCCCTTCACTAATTGTCAGTTATCAGAGGAACAAGGCATAAGCCTCCTTCACAAATCCGCCAATACAGGCCTTCACAAATGCAAAATGAAATGCGATGCTAACGACATGCAAACAACAACATAAATTCACTTCACAAGGCATACGCCTATCTCACTATTATTACTAATAATCAGAGGTAATTATCGTCACTGAAAAGACCCTGCAACTTCACATAATTCAATATACAACAACATATTCATCGCCAAACAATTCGCAAACAAATCAACAATGCAATACCTTCACACGAATGCAACAAAATAATTAATCGTAATCACCTACTAAAACGTACGAATTATTCCGACAATTTCTAATTAATTCCGAACAACAAATTTAACCGCCTAATTTACTAAACCGGTTAATTCAGTATTGATTTTACACATTATTATTACTCGAATTACATTTTCATTTTCTAACTATACTACTAATATTCCATTTCCTTGTATTTAATTACACTGCAATCAAATTACCTGTACTTGTAATTCTTTACTACTAACTAACATTATGTCATCATATTATTATATTGTTGTCACTAGATTTTTCTTAGTACCTAAATTGCACAAAACTTGTCAATTACTATAATGACTTATACTACATATTACCTAAAATTTGCTAACAATCGCTAGCCTAATGTACAACGAAAACAAACACACACACAGGTGAGGCGCTCACCTCACAAACTGTGGCCCCCGCCTTCTACAAGGGAGGCGCCTGCCTTGTCTTCTAAGGCCCCTAGAGGGCGCCCGCCCCAACCTCCAAGGCCTCCATCCCCCTTTGCTTCCTTTTTCTATGAGGCGTCCGCCTCCACCTCCAATAGTGTAGGGGACGACCGTCCCAGCCCTGTAATCAATTCCCATTTTCAATCGATCAGTGTAGTTAATTCTGTACATCATCATTATTTCTATCTTTGATTAACACCAGCAACACTACCATAATATTAAAAAAATTTAATTAATTTTTTACATGAACATTTCATTCTTTCATTGCATTTCAGTAAGCAAATATAGTTTAGTAAATTCAACATTTCAAAAGTTTTTTTTTTAAATTTAATATATATATATATATATATATATATATATATATATATATATATATATATATATATATGATTTAATATATAATAACTTCTAATAGTCATTCTATTTTTTTTCTTCAACAATTATGCTGAGGAAAGTAACTCTATCCATCAAACATCAAACATGTTTCCTTTACTTTAAAAAAATATTAAGTGTGGTAGTGGATTTTTTTTAACTAAAATTTTATAGAAAAAATATAAGAAAAGTAAGAATAATATACTGGATCTTCAATCAATTTGAGATGATGGAACAATTACTAACTGTTGGAACAATACAAGTCTTGCGGTGGGTTTTATTAAATTATTGTCAAGTAAAAAATTAAAAGTTTGTATTTATAAGAATTTTCTATTTCGACAAAACAATTCTATTTTGCATAAGGGTTTGTTAAAATAGGTAAGAAAATAAAATAAGTTAAATTTAACCTAATAGTTATTGATTGAACCATTAAACTAGATCTAATTTCAAAAGTTAGGGTTAGTAATCTTTTCCTTTGAATCAATTCAGACGTTCGTCAATATTTTTAACATTAGACAGAGCTTTCAAAATAAAAGCGGGGAAATGATCATCAATATTTTTTATATTATACGTAGGTTTCAAAAATAGGCGCTAGTTAAGAGGGTTGAAAATATTTTTGCTTTTAGAGAGTGATTTAAAAATGAGAGCATAATTATATAGTACAACTATTTATTTAACGAATTGAAAAATAATGGTGTGTTTGATTTTTATTGGTGTGTCAACAAGTCGGTTTGCCTTGTACTGAAATCACGGGGGTGTGGCATTGCAGGTTACAATATATGTACAGTTCGTCACCTTCGTATTTCAATTGTTTTCTACTATAAAGTATTTTCCTAAAAATAAACGCTGGTAAATAGGCGTTATTATTTTTTACATTAGACAACACTTTAAAAATAAGCATTGGTAAAGGAGCATTGATATTTTTTACATAAGACAACACTTTTAAAAATAAGTGATGGTAAAGACGTGTTAATATTTTTAAAATTAAATATTGCTATCATAAATAATTGCTGGTAAATCGGAGTTAGTATTTTTGACATTAGACTGTGTTTTCTAAAATAAGCATTGATAAATGGGCGTTCAAATTTTTGACATTAGACAACACTTTCTAAAATAAGCGTTGATAAATGTGCGTTAATATATTATTATTAGACAAATATTTTTTGTTTATTTTTTGGCGTTGTCTAATATACTACTTTAGACAACACTTTTATACTATAAACGTTCTCAAATGTACAATTTAAGACAACATTTTTTAGTTTTATGTGCTATATAATATTACAAAGTTAAAGAAAATTATTAAACATACAACAACACTTATATAATAAGGCACTATCTAATATGGATACCTTAGTCATGTTTTTCAAAATAAGCGATGCCTGTTAAATGATGCGCCTTTATAAATAAGTGTTGTTAAATGATGCATTCGATGTTGGGCGGCTACATATAAGATAAAACTAGGGCTAAATATGTTCAACGAGTGTTTTTATAGTAAAATATGATTATTCTATCCCTTGGATTATCAATGAAATAGAAGGGTTAGATCATTTATTTTACACTTGTAAATAAAGAAAAATATAAAGCGCGGTAGGTGGAATTCAAAGCATGTCTGGAATGGTATATCACCTCGATTTTTTAAATAATCGAGGGAATAAGTTGTTTTTAAAATAAATTTTTTATTTGAAGCGTCTTGGAATAAGATCTCTATTTGTTTCTGGATGATGTGAAAACTTCGTCATGAAAAGAGTTAGTTGTTGTATTGAATTTATCAATGTTGCATGTTTGCTACTATCTTTTGATTTCATAACACACCTTCCTTCAATATTCACACCATTTAGCTTCTAAGTGGTGGTTCTAAGCAATCTATCTCCAACTTCCTTAAACTTCTTCACTTCTATCTCAACTCTTGATTTCCCTTTGTTTTCTTTATCCTAATCAATCTTTTCAATGACTTCAGAAGCAACAACAACTTCATCAAAAAATTATACCCTAACCCAGAAATCTTTAACAAGATAAGGGTAAGTAGGACCATTCATAAATCATCATATATAAATATATTGTGGAATTTTATAGCTAAACATATATGTTAAAAATGAATATTTCATTGATTTTCTATGAAAAACGTGAGAGGGGGGCCAAAACTGTTTGAATTTAAAATGGAAGAACTAATTTCTGGAATTAGGTAAAATTGGGAGAACAAAACTGTAACTTAGCCTTTTATTCTATATAGAATCATAATTAATTTATCAGTGACATATTTTGCAATATTCATTATATTTTTCTCCTTTTTATATGAAAATAGAAGATTGGATGTTAGTAATGAGAAGGTTGTTGATTTATGGACTAACATTCGGTTGATATACAAAATTAAAGATTTACTCGTAATATTTATAATAGATGTTCAATTGATTCAGGCTAATAAGGTCAATTTACTTATTCAAGACATCAATTGGAAAGTTCCTCGTGGTTTATCCATTATGCTTCTTCAAATTGTTGAAGACATTTGTAAGATTAACTTGTCATTCGGTAGTACTATTTCCGATAAACTAATTTGAACATGATCTAAAAATTATGATCTATCTTTCAAATATGCTTACAATTGAATCACAAAGAATCACATTGAGCCTTCTTAGACAAAATTTATTTTGATACCTACATACCACCTGATAGTTCATTATTTAGTGACAAGGGAACTAATACATAATATTATTGCAATAGAAGACAACTTGATTCGAAGGGGAAGTTGTCGGTCTCTTTCTGCACATAGAATCATACAATTTAATTGGTGTTATTAGTCTTATTTGAATTAAGTGCAACATGGATGGAGTTTCACGAAAAAATTTAAGGAGTATCAATTTATACCGACATATTTAAAGATAATTTAAAAACATTAAGTAATATCAATTGCAATTTCAAATTGAATTAGATAGAATCATGTTTTCTGTCGAATATGCTTTCATAAAAAATTAGAGAGATCTTTGGCTTAAAATTGGCTCACTTTTGACCATTCATGTATTTTCTAATTTGAATGTAATCCATTGACAACTTTTAATTAAAAGGAAGAATAATTAATTTACACACTATACACTCCTTTAGATTCAAGATATCATTTTTAAATATGAAATTATATGTTTTGAAAATGATATATTTAAATCATTTATTTGAATCCATGAGTGGATTACTTTTTAACTTATATTATATCTAGGAAAAATTATAACTAAGGTTCTTTAAGTTATTTTGAGTAAAATATTGATCCTTTATGTTTTTTTTCTAACAATTGGTCCTTTTAGGTTGATTTATACATCCCTTTCTTCACATTTTGAACATTTAGAAATTTGTGACTTTTATATTTCGTGTTGCGCTTCACCATTTTCATACCACTTCATCATTTACATCCACAATTAGATTATTCACTCCATTAAAAAATGGTTATAATGCACACGTTTGGTAACTTAGAGGATCAAATTGTTACAAAAGAAAACTAAATGACCAACCTATTGCACAAAAATAACTTAAAGGAACTCGTGTAATTTTTCTTTTATCTATAAAGTTCCACAATAGATTTATAAACCATGATCTATCATATTTCTCAAGAAACTTGTCATTTAAAAAATTAAAACATCGTTGATTTTAAGTGAAAAAGTATGAGAGAAATGACAAAATTATTTAAATTTATAATATGGGGACCAATTTCGTGAATGAGGTCAAATAGGAGATCAAAGTTGTAATTAAGCATTTAGAAGAAAATTATTGTTGATGTATAAGAAATAAATTTTGACTTAACTACACTTTTGTTACCGTTATTTCAATATTTCTTTTATGTTGTAGTCCTCTTTGAAAAACAAAGTCTTTAGATCCTTTATTAAACATATTCTAAATTTTTTAGTTTCCTCCACTTTTGTAGATGTGACACGTAAAAGTCCGATGTGACCCAAGATTTATGGCTCCACTTCGTTAAAAATATTTAAAAGTTTTTAGTTTATTTTCTTAAATTTTTCTTATTAAAACTTTTAATAATTAAATGTTTTAAATATTTTAGTTATTTTATATAAATTTATTTAATAGTTAATTATTACAAATTTTAAGAGATATATCCAACCTAACACACATGTTCTTTATTGTCATCAAATATCCAAGATCGTGACGGTCTTGGGCAAGCAAGCCTAGAGTCCAAGGCTTCAAATAAACGGGGAATGCATTTTTGAAAGATATGGTTATATATATATATATATATATATATATATATATATATATATATATATATATATATATATATATATATATATATATATATATATATATATATATATATATATATATATATATATATGTGTGTTTTTTTATATAGAAAAATTAATAAACAATTTGTTGCTTGTAACCCAGCAATTCAGTCCTTATCATTCGGAGCTTATGCTCTACAGTTCAATACTTAGCTCGTTCAACATTATAAGTTTCAATTATATTTTTTACACTGCCACCTAATTACATAGGTTTGCCATGAATTTTATTTTTGCAAGAATTAGAACTTCACAAATTTTAATTATAAAATAATTTTTATATGAATAATAGAAAATAATTTTTAAATGAATATTAGAAAATTATAATAAGATTGTAAAAGAAATTTTATTTTGGTGGTTATTTAATATACCCGTTATAATTTTATTTTAATTTATTTTAGTATAAATATTAGAGCTATTTACATGTTATAATTAAATATTTAAAATATTATCATACAATTAATTGGAGTTAATTTATTATGAAGAAAACAAATTCATTATCATTTGTGGATTGATTTATTATTTTTTAATCATAGATATAAATTTTTTAGTCATAGATATAGTACATGTTGTAGACCTATGCGACTTGATTTTTTGCAATTGAAGCTACAGAAATGTTAAAAATATTTAAAATAGAATGACCTTAAATACATTTAAGATTAATTTTTTAAAAAAAAAAACAAACAAGTTTGAAACCCAAGTTTATAGGCACCAATCTCGTCTGTCTCAAAAATATATTTTACTTTATCTATTTATAATTAGATTGAAATTTTATATTTTATATTTTAAATTAGCAAATATATAGGAGTTATTTAGGGTCAAAGAATTATATCTAAGCTTGGACTATCTTCAACTATTCCTACACACAAAAACACATTTATCAAAATAATCATACTTACTCAAATCATGGCATCTTCATCTTTGCAACAAGAAAAAGGCAATCATGGTGATGATACTAAAAGTATTGTGTTGAAAAAAGGAAAATGGCTACCAGAAGAAGATGCGTTATTAAGAGAATATGTGAGAAAATATGGAGCTGAAAAGTGGGATAAAGTACGAGAGAAAACAACTCTTACTAGAGATGGAAAAAGTTGTCGTTTTAGATGGTTAAATTGTCTAAAACCAAGTTTGAAGAAATGTTCATTTAGTGAAGAAGAAGGAAGAAAACTTATTCATCTCCATAATGAGTTAGGACCTAAATGGTGTCACATGGTTTCACAGGTTTGTTTATTCATGCTTCACTTTTATAGGAAAACGAAATTAAAATTTATTAGGCTTTTCATGATTAATGTAATAATTTATTACAAGTTATTAAAATTTCTTAGGCTTTCCATGATTAATGTAATAATTTATTACAAGTTGTCTAAGATTAGGGTTTTTTTGATAAATAAAACAGTAGTCTTTTGCATGAAGTCTACTTATAGACCTGACTCTTCTTGAAACCTAAATTTTTGAAGTTTGTTGAAAAATATATTAATTATGAATTTAAGTAAAAGTTTTTCTTAAAGAATTGATAATTGATTATATGATTATATTATATCTGTTTTTGTTGTGACAAATTCTGGAAAAATCGATAATTGGGTAAATAATTAATTTGTATTTGTTTTGTGACAGTTTCCTGGAAGAACCGATAACGAGTTAAAGAATTTTATTAATTCTAGAAAAAGAAGTTTAAAAAACTCTAGCAAGTATCTTCATTCAGACAGCATAAAGCATGTTAATGGCTTGAGTGACAATGTTGGAGAAATTAGTATGATAAGTGTTTCAACTAACCAAATAAATAATGTCTCTCAAGAAGTGGAATTTGATCTTCATGATAATCTGCAAGGTAACTATCTTGATAAAAAAATTTGTGAGAAGAATATCAACTTTGAACCACTTTCAACGTCGGTTGATGATTCAAATATTATCTTTGAAGCACTCCCAGAATGTTCATTCTTTCAAGACATGGAAGATATACTTCCAACAATTTCATCATGCAGTATGATGAGGGGTTCTAGTAAGCAACAAAATAATGCCTCCCAAGAAGAAGAAATTACTTTACAAAGAGTGGAATTTGATGATCAAGACATTCTGTATGATAACTATCTTGATCGTTTTTGATGACTCAAATATCAACTTTGAACATCTTTCAACGTTGGTTGATGATTCAAATATCAACTTTGAACCGCTTTCAACGTCGGTTAAGGACTCAAATATCAATTTTGAACCACATTCAATGTCGGATGATGACTCAAATATTAACTTTGAATCACATTCACCGATTGATGACTCAAATATCAATTTTGAACCACATTCAACGCCGATTGATGACTCAAATATCAACTTTGAACCACTTTCAATGTTGGTTGATGATTCAAATATGCTATACAATAATGTGGGTAGCTCTATTTTAAGCAATCATATTCTCCCAACCTTGAATGATAGGTGACTTGACAATTTAATGGTTTTTCTTTTTAAATTTAGTTTAAATTGCACTAATATATTTCAGGACTAACATTAAAACTTACATTGTCTATTGTTACAGGTTTCCTACATTAGAACCACAATGGTCATTCAATATAGATATGGACTATCAACTTTCATCAGGGATGTTTTCTGATCAATATCCTCAAAATTCAATTCTATCATCTGATGAGGAGACTCAATATGAGATGTTAGAACCTTGGTTGCTAGCTGAATGCGTTCCTCTTTGGTAAACTTGGTTGATGCCTCTTTGGTAAACTTGGTTGATGAAAAACATGAGATGGTAGAGCTTATTACTCCACATACTAATGCTTGACAATGAAGAATTTATTTGTATTATGACCATTTTTGTTGATTGTATCTCATAGAAGAACTATTTCATTTCAATGTATGCATTTTGAATTCAATTTTAATTTCCATATTACAAATTACAACAAAAAACTGCTACAAACATATTAGATTTACATAGAAATCTGTATGTGAATAATATGATTTGTCGAATATGAAATAACTTCTAATAGTGATTCTATTTTTTTTCATACAATTATGCTGAGGAAAGCAACTCTATCCATCAAACATCAAACATGAATTCCTTTGCTTTAAAAAAAATATTAAGTGTGGAAGTGGATTTTTTTTACAAGATTGAATAATTAAGTATTACGGTGAATTGTATGAAATCATTGTCAAGTAATAAATTAAAAGTTTGTATTTATAAGAAATGTTCCATTAAAATTTGTATTTATATTAAGTAGATAAGTGTTAAATTAAATTAGGGTTCAATAGATAAGAGTTAAATTAAATTAGGGTTAGCAAGATAAGTGTTAAATATAATTTGGGTTGAGTAGATAAGTGTTAAATTAAATTAGGGTTGGACAAGAACTGTTATCAAGATGACATGTTAGCACAAAGATAGAGTTGAGGATAGGGTTGTCAAAAATGACAATCTTGAATTTATATTAAGTAGATAAGAGTTGAATTAAATTAAATAATTAAATATTATTGTATTATTAATAAAATATTACGTAAAAGCCATTAAAATTAATTATACCTTACGCCCTGTGATTTTTTAATTTGGAAGAAAAAATAATAATTTAATTAGGGGTGTTCAAAACCAAACCAACCCAATAGAAAACTGCAAACGAAACCAAATCCAACCGAAACCGTAAAAAATCGCATTTGGTTCGGATTTGTTTGGGTCATCTTTTGACAAAACCGCATGGTTCGGTTCGGTTTGTTGTTTGTATTTTACAAACCGAACCAAACCCAATCAAACTGCATTATATTACAACTTAAATTTTACTTAACTCACATCCCACCCAAAACTAAACCTATTATATTTTAGTCTTATGATTACGAATAATGTTCTCATTCTTACACTTATGATTTCAGTTTCAATCTTCCCAAATCTCTCCTAGCATTATTGAGCCATCTTTGCCATATACATCTTACATCTTCTGTAATCTCTACTTTCTTATTTTCTTTCTTTTCCACCATCTCATTTTTATGCAAATGTTTTCTCTTTTTTCGTTTTTATCGCACCTCTTCTTCTATAATCTCTCATCTCATATGTTCTTTCTTTTCATCTTCATTGATATCTCGTCTCTCTTCTCTTTTTTTTTTTGTTTCATTATAATATTTTTGATATTGTTTTATATATTGTTTTATATTTATTATTCCACTTTTATCTAATCTAATTTATACATATTAAATGGGAAGTTGTTTTCCAAATATGATGAGTTTTATTGTTATTTGGTAGTGTATAAATGAGTAAATACGAAGTTATATTGTCATCTATATGTGTATGTATGACTCAATAAAATATTTATAAAAAGTCGAACCAACCGAACCGAATCAAATCGCATTAGTTTGGTTTGGTTTGGTTCGGTTTTTTCCTAAAAGCCAACCGAACCGAAACAAACCGCACGTATTTTTCTCTTGCAGTTCGGATAATTTTTTTCTTCAAAACCGCCCAAACCGCACCGCGAACACCCCAAAATTTAACCCATTGGAGTCGGGATTCGAACCTTGTCACTCTATGAATGTATAATCATGATTAATAATTTTCACCGTAATGGAATGTTTTCTCAAATATAAAAAACAAAATGTTTTCATAAAGGAGTTATTACCATAGTTAACTATAAGACCGTTGTAATTTAGTTTTACCAAAGATATATTTTATAGTAGTGTGGACTCTTGTAGAGGTGATATCGATATCTAATAGGTGGTGTGGGATGGATCGCAATGTTATCACTTTAACACTCAAGTCCGTTATAGATTATAAGATGAGTGAAGTGAAAATTAGAGATAAAAATGTACATTGAATCCTCGTATGTTGATTATACACATTGAATAATTTGATTCGCTCGATTGTATTGGATCTTTGGCGGTCCATAATTGTATTTAAGAATTATATATTTGATTTCATATATTAAAATGAAAGCAAGAAAAATTCATTTTTATGTCAATAATTTAATGTTTTAAATTTATTTTCCTAAAAAGAGAAATGTTATTAATTGTATTATCTAAAAGTACACGTGTGTGTTCCTCCTACAAGGATATGGAGACATAGAGACAATTGTAGGTATATTACATGTTTGGGGTGAGCTTAGCTCACGGCAAGCTTAGTACAGTGGTTTTGAGGCTATTTAAGGGATTAGTTCACGTAAGTTGAGAACCCTTGTCGTTGGTCGGCTGCTTGCTGCATTTGAGCGATTAAATTGATGATGTTAAGGCTAGGAGAGAAATGCTCTATGAATAGTAGTGGATAGTAGTAAATATATATGACTTGAGAGTCTCCCTCATCCTTTTGAAGGGTAGTGTTTATAGGAGCTCATGATACCTAGAATTTTCTTGGAAAAGGTCACCTTCCACTAGGGTGTTCGTGCTTTTGACTTAAAATGTTTTTGAACCACAAGAGAAAAAGTGTGCGGTTTGATATAGTTTGGTTGAATTCTAAAAATAAAACTAAACCAAACCAAACCAATGCGGTTTTGTTTAGTTTGGTTCGGTTGGTTCATTTTTTTACAAAAAAATTATTGAGTCATACTTACACATATAGTGACAACCTAGCTTTGTATTTAATCAATTTTGCATTATCAAATAACAATAAAATTTATCATATTTGGACAAGTACTTTCCATTTAATATAAAAAAATAATATTATAGGAAACTTTAAGTGACATTAGGAAGAGAAAATCATTCGTAATCCTAGAGCTAAGACATAATAGATTTGAGTTTTGGTTGGATGTGGGTTAAGTGAAGTCGAGATGTAACATAATGCTATTTATTTCAATTTTTGGTTTGTAAAATAGAAACCACAAACCGATCCGAACTGTGCAGTTTTGTTAAAAAAAATGGCCAACAAATCTGAACCAAATATGATTTTTTGCAGTTTTAGTTTGATTTGGTTTGATTTACAGTTTTCTACTGGACCGGTTCGGTTTTGAACAACCCTACTGCACACTTAGTCAAAATATAAATAGTTAAATATGTATTTCTAAGGAAGGTGTGAGAATGACTATGAATTTCTCTTTATACAAGACACACCTTATCCCACATTTTTCATCTCCATATGTGAGGGAAACATAAGGGCAAGACGATACCTCCCTTCGACGACCTCAAGTCATCGCCTTTTCCTAGGGAGACCCTAAGTTGTCGCCCTAGACAAGATTATTTATAAATATAACACTACACAATCTCTCAAGAAAACATCCTTCGAAAGAGAACAAAGTGATTTTTACTTGTGGAAAATGGTAATATCCAGAGGATTGATGTTTTTCCTTACAAGGTTTTATTTAACCTTTAGGAAATTAAATCATCTTGTTAAAATTTTAAATATGATAAAAAATTAAAATAAATGATAATCTCATGTTTTATTTTGGCTTAATTATAGTTTTGGTTATCCTATTTTTACCTGAATCACAAAAAAAATTCATTCTGTTTTAAATTTAAACAACTTTGGTCTCCTCTCATACTTTTCCACTTAAAATTAATGATGTTTTCATTTTTTTTAAATGACAAGATTCTTCGGAAACGTGGCAAATTATCATATATATAAACCTATTATAGAATTTTATAGCTAAACATATAAGTTAAAAAAATGAATTTCATTAATTTTCTATTAAAAATTTAAGACGGGACCAAAACTATTTGAATTTAAAATGGAAAGACTATTTTCGTGAATCAGGTAATATAGAGAGAACAAAACATTGATTTATCCTTTTATTTTTTTTATAACATCGTAATTAATTTATCAGTGACATATTTCACAATATTCACAATTTTTTCCTTTTTAGAGGAAAATAGTAGATTGCATGATAGTAATAATAAGAATGTTGATTTATGGACTAACAATTGGTTGAGATTCAAAATTAAAGGTATACTCATAGTATTTACAATGGATATTTAATTTTTTTCAATCTGATAAGGTCAATTCAATTATCCAAGACATTCATTGGAACATTCCTCGTGGTTTATCCATCATGTGACAAAAAAAGAGGAAGAGGTCGATCTGAAAATTCAAAAATGTATCTTCTTCAATCAAAATTTGGCCTCCTTCTCTCTCTCTCTCTGTACACACAGCGACCTTCTATTTTTCTCACCTTCATCACCATTATTCCCCATCTTATACTGTAACACCCCAATTCTACCCAACGTTTAGTTAAAAATTAGAGTGCCTAAAGTTTCAACAATATGAGGCGTTACATTCATCAATCAAAATTGTCATCATAAAAAGCATATCATAATGGATACATAGCACATTTTAATCCAAAGAAATTATAACAATTAATTAGTCTTCAAAACTACTTCATATTTATTCGAAAGCTACGCAGCGGATTCATAATATTTTAAAAACTTCAAACAGAATATAGCATCTTTTAAACAACTTAATTCAAGGAAACAATTCTCAAAGTATTAACATCAACAATGCAACGGAAAAACAATATAAAAGCAATAAGCGTTCATTTTCCCCCCGAGTGCTACGTATCAGAGCGACGATGCCATAAGCAACTAAATTCCTTACTCCTCGTTACCTGCACGTTACCAATATAAAGGTAACGACCAACAAAATAGAAAGGGTGAGATATCTACCAATATAAACAGGTGTATGATAAATAATATATTAGGATTAAATCATATAAAATTATCACAACACACTTAACATGTCACAATAAATTCCCAATCAACAACAACACAACACCACTTCATTTGTTAGCAACAACATATAATTTACTTCACAATTAACAATGACATGATTTCAAATGAGACACAACAATGCATATGCATGTGGTACCGGTGGAGTAAACTCCCTTCACTAATTGTCAGTTATCAGAGGAACAAGGCATAAGCCTCCTTCACAAATCCGCCAATACAGGCCTTCACAAATGCAAAATGAAATGCGATGCTAACGACATGCAAACAACAACATAAATTCACTTCACAAGGCATACGCCTATCTCACTATTATTACTAATAATCAGAGGTAATTATCGTCACTGAAAAGACCCTGCAACTTCACATAATTCAATATACAACAACATATTCATCGCCAAACAATTCGCAAACAAATCAACAACGCAATACCTTCACACGAATGCAACAAAATAATTAATCGTAATCACCTACTAAAACGTACGAATTATTCCGACAATTTCTAATTAATTCCGAACAACAAATTTAACCGCCTAATTTACTAAACCGGTTAATTCATTATTGTTTTTACACATTATTATTATTACTCAGAATTACATTTTCATTTTCTAACTATACTACTAATATTCCATTTCCTTGTATTTAATTACACTGCAATCAAATTACCTGTACTTGTAATTCTTTACTACTAACTAACATTATGTCATCATATTATTATATTGTTGTCACTAGATTTTTCTTAGTACCTAAATTGCACAAAACTTGTCAATTACTATAATGTTCTTATCACTTACAGTGTGCCTACTAACACTGTACATCAGCATTCACTACGCCAAAATTGATATTTTGTATCGCCTAATTTAATAGCACTTTTAATAAAGTGCTATTAAAAAGGAAAAAACACATTTATAATAGCACTTTAGGGTCAGACGCTATTATAGGATATATACAATGTAATTTTGATAGCACTTTGTGACAAAACGCTATTATAAAACTTTAGTAAGATAGCACTTTCTTCAAAACGCTATTAATATTATACAATAAGATAGCAATTTCATTAAAGCGCTATTAATAATATACACTAAGATAGCACTTTTTTTCAAAGCACTATTGTTTTCTCTTATAATAATTTTTTTATTAAATTTTTTATTTCTTCTTAATTTATCCCCTTTTATACTCTTCATATATTTAAGTTGGTGGAAGAGTTTTAATTTTAGTTGCTCATATATTTTTGAATAGCAAAATATACTTTTTAATCTAAGGATTATAATAGATGGAATAGTTTCTTTTAAATCAAAATTATAAAAGTCATGAAAATAAAAGATATAATAAATAATAAATAATTGATGCTCATGTAAAAAAATCGTATAAAATATTTTCTATGAGAAAAAATTCTTTTAATAATATTGTACAAATTACATGTAATACCGTACTTTACTTTATATAAATATGTACAGTTTTATTAAATTGAAATTTTATTTCAATTTAATAAATTTTTTACCAATTCACTTTTATACCAATATATTAATAAAAATTTCTAATCAAAGAAAAGAAGAAGAAAAGCCGCTGTACTACTTAGGGGTGGACAAAGTTTCACCAACCGAATGAAACCGCCCGATCCGTTAAGGATTTTGTGAAACGGGTTCGATTTTGATCGGTTACGTTTTAAATCGGAATACAGAATGGGGTTTTGACAGATGTACTTGGTCGGTTTCGGATAATAGTTTCGGGCCCGTCGGAAACCGAGTCCGACCGAGTCAATAATATATACTATTAATTTTATTATTTATGTTTATTATTATAATATATACTATTAATTTTGTTATTTATATTTATTATTAGTACTAGAGTTAGAGATAACTCTTCTTTCTTCTCAACATGCGCCTCTCTCTCTTTCAATCTTCTCTCATCTCTTTCCTCGCCACCACCATCTTCCCCCTTCGCTGATACCCTCACCACCACCATCTTCCTCCTTCGTTGATACCCTCACCACCACCATCTTCGTCTCTCTAACAGACACACACGCTCTCTCCTATTTTCACTTAATCACCACTCAATTTTGAAGCCCAAACCCTAACCCCAAATCATTGAAAATGTTTACAATGACATTGAAGGTAATTTTTACTTCACTCCATCTTGATTATGGTTTTTTATTCCACTTATTGTTGTTTGATAAATCTCACTCATCCTTGTTATGTATCTAAAGCGTAGTCTATTTCTCTCTGAATCCGCTATCACCACAACGTCGACGGCAGCAGCTCCTCCAACTTGCTTCTCCAAACATTCGATGTGCTCTTCACGCATTCCGCCGACTTCCGCAGCAACTCAGAATCCACCATCAATGGGAAAGCTCTTCAACACAGTCCCCTGCATCTTAGTTCATCACAATAGTTTCGCCTCTGTACTGTAAGTTTAGTTTAGATGCCACTATTCTTTTGACAATTTCTGGATTATGAGTTTAGTTTAGTATTAATGATTTGGTTTAATTCTTGATAATCCGTTCATGTCATTCTTGTCATCTTGTGCTGCCTAGAAACACCATGTTGGTTTAGTTTGATTTCCATACCGTGTTGTTTAAATCTGGATTGATAGAGTTTGTAATTTGTTATTTATGTCAATACCATGGAAATTTGAATTGGAATGATGGTAATTTTGATAGCATTGATGTCATGCCAAACCTAAAATCGTTATGTCGGTATCGCTTTGTTTGTGTAGAAATTATCATGCCAGACATTTCACTTAGTGTGCGTTTCAAATCTCCCTTGTGTTGTCCAGTCTCCATCCACAACAACCTTTATGCCTACACGTTTTGAAATGATTAAGGTTAGCCATCTTCTCCTATACAATAGAAATCTAGGGATTAATCTTTCAATATTTTATCTTTTTTTAAAAAAAAAAAAATCTCATACCTTAATCATTTCAATTACTTGTTTTACACTATGATTTGATTTTTGTTTGTGTATGTGTTTTTAAGTCATTCAGTGTTTGTGAAATTTCTAAAAGATATGAGCTTAGTTATATTACTTTGTGTTCAATTGTCTACTTATATTTGATTACTTATAATGGTTGTTTATAAACTACATTATACTGATAATAGATTGTAATAGAAAATATAGTTTTGATTAATTATTTTATAGTTTTAATTTTTAGCTTTTGGATAGTGAACATGATGGAGTGTTTTATATATGTGCTGAATTTATTTTAATTTGCGCTTGAAGTTTTTTTAGGATAATCTTCCGTTTAATTCATATTTGCTTTTTACGAATTTTGTGAATATGCTAACAATTTGATTATAATTTGTGGTAGAATGTCATTTTTTTATGGTAAGCTCAAGTTTAGTAAAAAATAGGAGTTCATACAATGGTCCTAAAGTTATTCCATTTTTTTTAAGGCACAATGTTAATTAACTCACGCTTTACACCGATCGCTTTGTAAAGTTTATGATTTTTTCTCTTATTTTATTCAAGAGTGAGGGTATTTTGGTGATTCTCACAAAACAACTAGAGTTCGTTGTTCTATCTCAAAGGGCGGAGATCTTAAATATCAGCTGAAGTTCGGAACCTACAAACTGAAGCTACAACTCTTTCCTCCCAACTGACATTATACCAGGTTTGTATTGACATCCATCTATAAAATTTGTTGGACTGGTTGCTTGATATTCCTAAGTTTTATGTGAATTCCTAGTTTCTGTTACTTGTTGCACTAGATTAGCATGTTGTATGTTAATAAAGTAGTAAAGTAGTAGTGTAGTAGTAGAAATAAGTAGTTATTAGCAGTAGGAACGATTAGAGGGTAATGAATGGATCTAGAAATAAGAGGCTTACATTGACCTTCAATGATGAGGAGCGGTTTGTAGAAATAAGATTACCAAAGAAAGTGTTATAGATCTCTATTGAACGTGAGTAGTTTTGTTTATTACAATTTTTTCAAGATAAATTTCATTTGTGTTTTATTTATTTGACAATTTTAAGAATATTGTGGTGATGATTGATGTGTCTTTAAGATTATTACTTTATGTTTGTATGTTCTAAGTAGTAAAATCAACATAATATGTTGTTAGTATATATTGACAAGAGGAGGTCAATTATTTACAAAGATTTATAAGTAATGAAAAATTAGTGTTGGAGATTAATGTATGCTCAAATTGATCTTATTAGATAATAGATATGCATTGATTCAACATTGAGAAGGTAACTATAGGGGGCATCTCCAACAACATTAATTTGGTCTCTTTTATTTAACTACAAACATGAAGCTAGGGAGGCCAGAGAAAGAAGGAAAACAAAGAAGAGAACAAAAAAAGAAGGCTAAAAAGGTACGCATCTCTTTTTCGGATATATAACTATATATAATATTTTTTATATTAAAACGAAACTATTTAAAATGTTTAAACTGGTTTTTTAAGGAGAGGATATGCTCTAAAACTATAGTCTTTGTTGGAAATTTTTGTAACAGTCCTTTAGGAACAATTACGGAAATTTGGCTTGAGTATTTAGACTTATGTATTGCATGATGTATTGATATATGTTCTACTACTTTATTCTTAATTAGCTTTGGAAAAAGTACTCTAGGACAATTGCA
Source organism: Vicia sativa (assembly GCA_021764765.1). Classification (NCBI taxonomy): domain Eukaryota; kingdom Viridiplantae; phylum Streptophyta; class Magnoliopsida; order Fabales; family Fabaceae; genus Vicia; species Vicia sativa. The sequence continues at coordinate 308,116,638 of CM038793.1, forward strand.
AGTGAAATAGTTTCTTCACTTGGATTCTCTGTTAAGATTTGCATACCCTGATTTTGTAGGAATAGTTAAAGTCAGTGATGAAAGAAAAATGTGGAAATTGCTGCTTAGTTTTTATCATAGTTATTTATGCAATTTTTATTCTCAATTTAGATTGGCTTACTTTTTTTATGATATCTTTATCTGAGAACATTCATTGTTTTTATTAGTGGAGCGCTTATCCAAAAACATGTTCTTTTCTCTTAATGCACTCACATTCACAATTTCCTTTTTTTTAAATCAATGTACAATACATAACTAATATATTCCTTCCATGATACAGGAAATACAGGAAAACTTATTTTGAAGTACTCTTAGTTGGAATGCATGCATATACAAATTTGGATCATGAAGTGTGGTTACTACGTGGGGTTGTTTTGTTGTCCTTTCTTATTTTTTAGGTGTTTTGTTTAGAGAATTTGATTATATGTTTTTGGATTTGGATTGAAGTACTCATAGATGGGCATCTACAAATTTGACTATGCAAATGCCCTCTTAATTTTAGTACACTAAATGCCTTTGTATGTTATGATATTTGTAAACAACAGGATTTGGTTTAAAATGTTATTTAGTATTTGATGGATCATAATATATATGCAATGAGTAACTTAAAGTGTTACTTGTACTGAATTGAATATAGTTTTTTGATATTTACACCAAAAAATGATTTTGTGTAAAAAAAAAAATATTGTACTACAATAGCGGTTTGTAGAGAGTGTTATTAATAATACATCTTATAATAGCACTTTTAAGAGAAAGCGCTATCAAACATGTGTTATTTATTAGCGCTTTGAAAGCGCTATCAAACCTATGTTATATATTAGCGTTTTTTGTTTAGAGTGCTATCAAAAACAAATAAAAAACATGCAAAATGCTGACTTTGATAGCACTTTAATTAAAACGCTATTATAAATTGGTACTTTAATAGCGCTTTTAAAGTGCTATTAAACAAGAAATATTTACAATAGTGGCGCGGTTAATAGCGCTTTTAAGCGCTATCAAAAACAAAAAAAAAAGTGCTATTAAATAGCTTATTTGGCGTAGTGATTACCTAAATTATCCCTATTAATTGTCAATTTTCATTTTGTTCCTATCACCCTGCTAACACTGCTAGCCTAATGTACAACGAAAACAAACACACACACAGGTGAGGCGCTCACCTCACAAACTATGGCCCCCGCCTTCTACAAGGGAGGCGTCTGCCTTGTCTTCTGAGGCCCCTAGAGGGCGCCCGCCCCAACCTCCAAGGCCTCCATCCCCCTTTGCTTCCTTTTTCTATGAGGCGTCCGCCTCCACCTCCAATAGTGTAGGGGACGCCCACATAATCAATTCTTTTTCAATCGATCAGTGTAGTTAATTCATACATCATCATTATTTCTATCTTTGATTAACACCAGCAACACTACCATAATATTAAAAAAATTTAATTAATTTTTTACATGAACACTTCATTCTTTCATTGCATTTCAGTAAGCAAATATAGTTTAGTAAATTCAACATTTCAAAAGCTTTTTTTAAAAATTTAATTTTTATATATATATATATATATATATATATATATATATATATATATATATATATATATATATATATATATATATATATATATATATATATATATATATATATATATATATATATATATATATATATATATATATATATATATATATATATATATATATATATATATGTGTGTGAATAATATGATTTTATATAATAACTTCTAATAGTCATTCTATTTTTTCTTGCTGAGGAAAGTAACTCTATCCATCAAACATCAAACATGTTTCCTTTACTTTAAAAAAATATTAAGTGTGGTAGTGGATTTTTTTGAACTAAAATTTTATAGAAAAAATATAAGAAAAGTAAGAATAATATACTGGATCTTCAATCAATTTGAGATGATGGAACAATTACTAACTGTTGGAACAATACAAGTCTTGCGGTGGGTTTTATTAAATTATTGTCAAGTAAAAAATTAAAAGTTTGTATTTATAAGAATTTTCTATTTCGACAAAACAATTCTATTTTGCATAAGGGTTTGTTAAAATAGGTAAGAAAATAAAATAAGTTAAATTTAACCTAATAGTTATTGATTGAACCATTAAACTAGATCTAATTTCAAAAGTTAGGGTTAGTAATCTTTTCCTTTGAATCAACTCAGACGTTCGTCAATATTTTTAACATTAGACAGAGCTTTCAAAATAAAAGCGGGGAAATGATCATCAATATTTTTTATATTATACGTAGGTTTCAAAAATAGGCGCTAGTTAAGAGGGTTGAAAATATTTTTGCTTTTAGAGAGTGATTTAAAAATGAGAGCATAATTATATAGTACAACTATTTATTTAACGAATTGAAAAATAATGGTGTGTTTGATTTTTATTGGTGTGTCAACAAGTCGGTTTGCCTTGTACTGAAATCACGGGGGTGTGGCATTGCAGGTTACAATATATGTACAGTTCGTCACCTTCGTATTTCAATTGTTTTCTACTATAAAGTATTTTCCTAAAAATAAACGCTGGTAAATAGGCGTTATTATTTTTTACATTAGACAACACTTTTAAAAATAAGCATTGGTAAAGGAGCATTGATATTTTTTACATAAGACAACACTTTTAAAAATAAGTGATGGTAAAGACGTGTTAATATTTTTAAAATTAAATATTGCTATCATAAATAATTGTAAATCGGAGTTAGTATTTTTGACATTAGACTGTGTTTTCTAAAATAAGCATTGGTAAATGGGCGTTCAAATTTTTGACATTAGACAACACTTTCTAAAATAAGCGTTGATAAATGTGCGTTAATATATTATTATTAGACAAATATTTTTATTTATTTTTTGGCGTTGTCTAATATACTACTTTAGACAACACTTTTATACTATAAACGTTCTCAAATGTACAATTTAAGACAACATTTTTTAGTTTTATGTGCTATATAATATTACAAAGTTAAAGAAAATTATTAAACATACAACAACACTTATATAATAAGGCACTATCTAATATGGATACCTTAGTCATGTTTTTTAAAATAAGCGATGCCTGTTAAATGATGCGCTTTTATAAATAAGTGTTGTTAAATGATGTATTCGATGTTGGGCGGCTACATATAAGATAAAACTAGGGCTAAATATGTTCAACGAGTGTTTTTATAGTAAAATATGATTATTCTATCCCTTGGATTATCAAAGAAATCGAAGGGTTAGATCATTTATTTTACACTTGTAAATAAAGAAAATATAAAGCGGTAGTGGAATTCAAAGCATGTCCGAATGGTATATCACCTCGATTTTTAAATAATCGAGGGAATAAGTTGTTTTTAAAATAAATTTTTTATTTGAAGCGTCTTGGAATAAGATCTCTATTTGTTTCTGGATGATGTGAAAACTTCGTCATGAAAAGAGTTAGTTGTTGTATTGAATTTATCAATGTTGCATGTTTGCTACTATCTTTTGATTTCATAACACACCTTCCTTCAATATTCACACCATTTAGCTTCTAAGTGGTGGTTCTAAGCAATCTATCTCCAACTTCCTTAAACTTCTTCACTTCTATCTCAACTCTTGATTTCCCTTTGTTTTCTTTATCCTAATCAATCTTTTCAATGACTTCACAGAAGCAACAACAACTTCATCAAAAAATTATACCCTAACCCAGAAATCTTTAACAAGATAAGGGTAAGTAGGACCATTCATAAATCATCATATATAAATATATTGTGGAATTTTATAGCTAAACATATATGTTAAAAATGAATATTTCATTGATTTTCTATGAAAAACGTGAGAGGGGGGCCAAAACTGTTTGAATTTAAAATGGAAGAACTAATTTCTGGAATCAGGTAAAATTGGGAGAACAAAACTGTAACTTAGCCTTTTATTCTATATAGAATCATAATTAATTTATCAGTGACATATTTTGCAATATTCATTATATTTTTCTCCTTTTTATATGAAAATAGAAGATTGGATGTTAGTAATGAGAAGGTTGTTGATTTATGGACTAACATTCGGTTGATATAGAAAATTAAAGATTTACTCGTAATATTTATAATAGATGTTCAATTGATTCAGGCTAATAAGGTCAATTTACTTATTCAAGACATCAATTGGAAAGTTCCTCGTGGTTTATCCATTATGCTTCTTCAAATTGTTGAAGACATTTGTAAGATTAACTTGTCATTCGGTAGTACTATTTCCGATAAACTAATTTGAACATGATCTAAAAATTATGATCTATCTTTCAAATATGCTTACAATTGAATCACAAAGAATCACATTGAGCCTTCTTAGACAAAATTTATTTTGATACCTACATACCACCTGATAGTTCATTATTTAGTGACAAGGGAACTAATGCATAATATTATTGCAATAGAAGACAACTTGATTCGAAGGGGAAGTTGTCGGTCTCTTTCTGCACATAGAATCATACAATTTAATTGGTGTTATTAGTCTTATTTGAATTAAGTGCAACATGGATGGAGTTTCACAAAAAAATTTAAGGAGTATCAATTTATACCGACATATTTAAAGATAATTTAAAAACATTAAGTAATATCAATTGCAATTTCAAATTGAATTAGATAGAATCATGTTTTCTGTCGAATATGCTTTCATAAAAAATTAGAGAGATCTTTGGCTTAAAATTGACTCACTTTTGACCATTCATGTATTTTCTAATTTGAATGTAATCCATTGACAACTTTTAATTAAAAGGAAGAATAATTAATTTACACACTATACACTCCTTTAGATTCAAGATATCTCACATTTTTAAATATGAAATTATATGTTTTGAAAATGATATATTTAAATAATTTATTTGAATCCATGAGTGGATTACTTTTTAACTTATATTATATCTAGGAAAAATTATAACTAAGGTCCTTTAAGTTATTTTGAGTAAAATATTGATCCTTTATGTTTTTTTCTAACAATTGGTCCTTTTAGGTTGATTTATACATCCCTTTCTTCACATTTTGAACATTTAGAAATTTGTGACTTTTATATTTCGTGTTGCGCTTCACCATTTTCATACCACTTCATCATTTACATCCACAATTAGATTATTCACTCCATTAAAAAATGGTTATAATGCACACGTTTGGTAACTTAGAGGATCAAATTGTTATAAAAGAAAACTAAATGACCAACCTATTGCACAAAAATAACTTAAAGGAACTCTGGTGTAATTTTTTCTTTTATCTATAAAGTTCCACAATAGATTTATAAACCATGATCTATCATATTTCTCAAGAAACTTGTCATTTAAAAAATTAAAACATCGTTGATTTTAAGTGAAAAAGTATGAGAGAAATGACAAAATTATTTAAATTTATAATATGGGGACCAATTTCGTGAATGAGGTCAAATAGGAGATCAAAGTTGTAATTAAGCATTTAGAAGAAAATTATTGTTGATGTATAAGAAATAAATTTTGACTTAACTACACTTTTGCTACCGTTATTTCAATATTTCTTTTATGTTGTAGTCCTCTTTGAAAAACAAAGTCTTTAGATCCTTTATTAAACATATTCTAAATTTTTTAGTTTCCTCCACTTTTGTAGATGTGACACGTAAAAGTCCGATGTGACCAAGATTTATGGCTCCACTTCGTTAAAAATATTTAAAAGTTTTTAGTTTATTTTCTTAAATTTTTCTTATTAAAACTTTTAATAATTAAATGTTTTAAATATTTTAGTTATTTTATATAAATTTATTTAATAGTTAATTATTACAAATTTTAAGAGATATATCCAACCTAACACACATGTTCCTTACAATTTTGTCAAATATCCAAGATCGTGGTGACGGTCAAGCAAGCCTAGAGTCCAAGGCTTCAAATAAACGGGAATGCATTTTTGAAAGGTATGGTATATATATATATATATATATATATATATATATATATATATATATATATATATATATATATATATATATATATATATATATATATATATATATATATATATATATATATATATATATATATATATATATGTGTGTGTGTGTTTTATATAGAAAATTAATAAACAATTTGTTGCTTGTAACCCAGCAATTCAGTCCTTATCATTCGGAGCTTATGCTCTACAGTTCAATACTTAGCTCGTTCAACATTATAAGTTTCAATTATATTTTTACACTGCCACCTAATTACATAGGTTTGCCATGAATTTTATTTTGCAAGAATTAGAACTTCACAAATTTTAATTATAAAATAATTTTTATATGAATAATAGAAAATAATTTTTAAATGAATATTAGAAAATTATAATAAGATTGTAAAAGAAATTTTATTTTGGTGGTTATTTAATATACCGTTATAATTTTATTTTAATTTATTTTAGTATAAATATTAGAGCTATTTACATGTTATAATTAAATATTTAAAATATTATCATACAATTAATTGGAGTTAATTTATTATGAAGAAAACAAATTCATTATCATTTGTGGATTGATTTATTATTTTTAATCATAGATATAAATTTTTAGTCATAGATATAGTACATGTTGTAGACCTATGCGACTTGATTTTTGCAATTGAAGCTACAGAAATGTTAAAAATATTTAAAATAGAATGACCTTAAATACATTTAAGATTAATTTTTTAAAAGAAAAAAACAAACAAGTTTGAAACCCAAGTTTATAGGCACCAATCTCGTCTGTCTCAAAAATATATTTTACTTTATCTATTTATAATTAGATTGAAATTTTATATTTTATATTTTAAATTAGCAAATATATAGGAGTTATTTAGGGTCAAAGAATTATATCTAAGCTTGGACTATCTTCAACTATTCCTACACACAAAAACACATTTATCAAAATAATCATACTTACTCAAATCATGGCATCTTCATCTTTGCAACAAGAAAAAGGCAATCATGGTGATGATACTAAAAGTATTGTGTTGAAAAAAGGAAAATGGCTACCAGAAGAAGATGCGTTATTAAGAGAATATGTGAGAAAATATGGAGCTGAAAAGTGGGATAAAGTACGAGAGAAAACAACTCTTACTAGAGATGGAAAAAGTTGTCGTTTTAGATGGTTAAATTGTCTAAAACCAAGTTTGAAGAAATGTTCATTTAGTGAAGAAGAAGGAAGAAAACTTATTCATCTCCATAATGAGTTAGGACCTAAATGGTGTCACATGGTTTCACAGGTTTGTTTATTCATGCTTCACTTTTATAGGAAAACGAAATTAAAATTTATTAGGCTTTTCATGATTAATGTAATAATTTATTACAAGTTATTAAAATTTCTTAGGCTTTCCATGATTAATGTAATAATTTATTACAAGTTGTCTAAGATTAGGGTTTTTTTTTGATAAATAAAACAGTAGTCTTTTGCATGAAGTCTACTTATAGACCTGACTCTTCTTGAAACCTAAATTTTTGAAGTTTGTTGAAAAATATATTAATTATGAATTTAAGTAAAAGTTTTTCTTAAAGAATTGATAATTGATTATATGATTATATTATATCTGTTTTTGTTGTGACAAATTCTGGAAAAATCGATAATTGGGTAAATAATTAATTTGTATTTGTTTTGTGACAGTTTCCTGGAAGAACCGATAACGAGTTAAAGAATTTTATTAATTCTAGAAAAAGAAGTTTAAAAAACTCTAGCAAGTATCTTCATTCAGACAGCATAAAGCATGTTAATGGCTTGAGTGACAATGTTGGAGAAATTAGTATGATAAGTGTTTCAACTAACCAAATAAATAATGTCTCTCAAGAAGTGGAATTTGATCTTCATGATAATCTGCAAGGTAACTATCTTGATAAAAAAATTTGTGAGAAGAATATCAACTTTGAACCACTTTCAACGTCGGTTGATGATTCAAATATTATCTTTGAAGCACTCCCAGAATGTTCATTCTTTCAAGACATGGAAGATATACTTCCAACAATTTCATCATGCAGTATGATGAGGGGTTCTAGTAAGCAACAAAATAATGCCTCCCAAGAAGAAGAAATTACTTTACAAAGAGTGGAATTTGATGATCAAGACATTCTGTATGATAACTATCTTGATCGTTTTTTTGATGACTCAAATATCAACTTTGAACATCTTTCAACGTTGGTTGATGATTCAAATATCAACTTTGAACCGCTTTCAACGTCGGTTAAGGACTCAAATATCAATTTTGAACCACATTCAATGTCGGATGATGACTCAAATATTAACTTTGAATCACATTCAGCGCCGATTGATGACTCAAATATCAATTTTGAACCACATTCAACGCCGATTGATGACTCAAATATCAACTTTGAACCACTTTCAATGTTGGTTGATGATTCAAATATGCTATACAATAATGTGGGTAGCTCTATTTTAAGCAATCATATTCTCCCAACCTTGAATGATAGGTGACTTGACAATTTAATGGTTTTTTCTTTTTAAATTTAGTTTAAATTGCACTAATATATTTCAGGACTAACATTAAAACTTACATTGTCTATTGTTACAGGTTTCCTACATTAGAACCACAATGGTCATTCAATATAGATATGGACTATCAACTTTCATCAGGGATGTTTTCTGATCAATATCCTCAAAATTCAATTCTATCATCTGATGAGGAGACTCAATATGAGATGTTAGAACCTTGGTTGCTAGCTGAATGCGTTCCTCTTTGGTAAACTTGGTTGATGCCTCTTTGGTAAACTTGGTTGATGAAAAACATGAGATGGTAGAGCTTATTACTCCACATACTAATGCTTGACAATGAAGAATTTATTTGTATTATGACCATTTTTGTTGATTGTATCTCATAGAAGAACTATTTCATTTCAATGTATGCATTTTGAATTCAATTTTAATTTCCATATTATTTCCATATTACAAATTACAACAAAAAACTGCTACAAACATATTAGATTTACATAGAAATCTGTATGTGAATAATATGATTTGTCGAATATGAAATAACTTCTAATAGTGATTCTATTTTTTTTCATACAATTATGCTGAGGAAAGCAACTCTATCCATCAAACATCAAACATGAATTCCTTTGCTTTAAAAAAAATATTAAGTGTGGAAGTGGATTTTTTTTACAAGATTGAATAATTAAGTATTACGGTGAATTGTATGAAATCATTGTCAAGTAATAAATTAAAAGTTTGTATTTATAAGAAATGTTCCATTAAAATTTGTATTTATATTAAGTAGATAAGTGTTAAATTAAATTAGGGTTCAATAGATAAGAGTTAAATTAAATTAGGGTTAGCAAGATAAGTGTTAAATATAATTTGGGTTGAGTAGATAAGTGTTAAATTAAATTAGGGTTGGACAAGAACTGTTATCAAGATGACATGTTAGCACAAAGATAGAGTTGAGGATAGGGTTGTCAAAAATGACAATCTTGAATTTATATTAAGTAGATAAGAGTTGAATTAAATTAAATAATTAAATATTATTGTATTATTAATAAAATATTACGTAAAAGCCATTAAAATTAATTATACCTTACGCCCTGTGATTTTTTAATTTGGAAGAAAAAATAATAATTTAATTAGGGGTGTTCAAAACCAAACCAACCCAATAGAAAACTGCAAACCAAACCAAATCAAACCGAAACCGTAAAAAATCGCATTTGGTTCGGATTTGTTTGGGTCATCTTTTGACAAAACCGCATGGTTCGGTTCGGTTTGTTGTTTGTATTTTGCAAACCGAACCAAACCCAATCAAACTGCATTATATTACAACTTAAATTTTACTTAACTCACATCCCACCCAAAGCTAAACCTATTATATTTTAGTCTTATGATTACGAATAATGTTCTCATTCTTACACTTATGATTTCAGTTTCAATCTTCCCAAATCTCTCCTAGCATTATTGAGCCATCTTTGCCATATACATCTTACATCTTCTTCTGTAATCTCTACTTTCTTATTTTCTTTCTTTTCCACCATCTCATTTTTATGCAAATGTTTTCTCTTTTTTCGTTTTTATCGCACCTCTTCTTCTATAATCTCTCATCTCATATGTTCTTTCTTTTCATCTTCATTGATATCTCGTCTCGTCTCTTCTCTTTTTTTTTTTGTTTCATTATAATATTTTTGATATTGTTTTATATATTGTTTTATATTTATTATTCCACTTTTATCTAATCTAATTTATACATATTAAATGGGAAGTTGTTTTCCAAATATGATGAGTTTTATTGTTATTTGGTAGTGTATAAATGAGTAAATACGAAGTTATATTGTCATCTATATGTGTATGTATGACTCAATAAAATATTTATAAAAAGTCGAACCAACCGAACCGAATCAAATCGCATTAGTTTGGTTTGGTTTGGTTCAGTTTTTTCCTAAAAGCCAACCGAACCGAAACAAACCGCACGTATTTTTCTCTTGCAGTTCGGATAATTTTTTTCTTCAAAACCGCCCAAACCGCACCGCGAACACCCCAAAATTTAACCCATTGGAGTCGGGATTCGAACCTTGTCACTCTATGAATGTATAATCATGATTAATAATTTTCACCGTAATGGAATGTTTTTCTCGTAAATATAACAAAAACAAAATGTTTTCATAAAGGAGTTATTACCATAGTTAACTATAAGACCGTTGTAATTTAGTTTTACCAAAGATATATTTTATAGTAGTGTGGACTCTTGTAGAGGTGATATCGATATCTAATAGGTGGTGTGGGATGGATCTGCAATGTTATCACTTTAACACTCAAGTCCGTTATAGATTATAAGATGAGTGAAGTGAAAATTAGAGATAAAAAATGTACATTGAATCCCTCGTATGTTGATTATACACATTGAATAATTTGATTAAACTCGATTGTATTGGATCTTTGGCCGGTCCATAATTGTATTTAAGAATTATATATTTGATTTCATATATTAAAATGAAAGCAAGAAAAAAAAATCATTTTTTATGTCAATAATTTAATGTTTTAAATTTATTTTCCTAAAAAAAGAGAAATGTTATTAATTGTATTATCTAAAATGTACACGTGTGTGTTCCTCCTACAAGGATATAGAGACATAGAGACAATTGTAGGTATATTACATGTTTGGGGGTGAGGCTTAGCTCACGGCGGCGACAAGCTTAGTACAGTGGTTTTTGAGGCTATTTAAGGGATTAGTTCACGTAAGTTGAGAACCCTTGTCAGTGGTCGGCGCTGCTTGGTTACAGACGAGCGATTAAATTGATGATGTTAAGGCTACTAGGAGAGAAATGCTCTATGAATAGTAGTGGATAGTAGTAAATATATATGACTTGAGAGTCTCCTCATCCTTTTGAAGGGTAGTGTTTATAGGAGCTCATGATACCTAGAATTTTCTTGGAAAAGGTCACCTTCCACTAGGGTGTTCATGTGCGTTTTGACTTAAAATGTTTTTCGAACCACAAGAGAAAAAAGTGTGCGGTTTGATATAGTTTGGTTGAATTCTAAAAATAAAACTAAACCAAACCAAACCAATGCGGTTTTGTTTAGTTTGGTTCGGTTGGTTCATTTTTTTACAAAAAAATTATTGAGTCATACTTACACATATAGTGACAACCTAGCTTTGTATTTAATCAATTTTGCATTATCAAATAACAATAAAATTTATCATATTTGGACAAGTACTTTCCATTTAATATAAAAAAATAATATTATAGGAAACTTTAAGTGACATTAGGAAGAGAAAATCATTCGTAATCCTAGAGCTAAGACATAATAGATTTGAGTTTTGGTTGGATGTGGGTTAAGTGAAGTCTGAGATGTAACATAATGCTATTTATTTCAATTTGGTTCGGTTTGTAAAATAGAAACCACAAACCGATCCGAACTGTGCAGTTTTGTTAAAAAAAATGGCCAACAAATCTGAACCAAATATGATTTTTTGCAGTTTTAGTTTGATTTGGTTTGATTTACAGTTTTCTACTGGACCGGTTCGGTTTTGAACAACCCTACTGCACACTTAGTCAAAATATAAATAGTTAAATATGTATTTCTAAGGAAGGTGTGGGTCAGTAACGACTATGAATTTCTCTTTATACAAGACACACCTTATCCCACATTTTTCATCTCCATATGTGAGGGAAACATAAGGGCAAGACGATACCTCCCTTCGACGACCTCAAGTCATCGCCTTTTCCTAGGGAGACCCTAAGTTGTCGCCCTAGACAAGATTATTTATAAATATAACACTACACAATCTCTCAAGAAAACATCCTTCGAAAGAGAACAAAGTGATTTTTACTTGTGGAAAATGGTAATATCCAGAGGATTGATGTTTTTCCTTACAAGGTTTTATTTAACCTTTAGGAAATTAAATCATCTTGTTAAAATTTTAAATATGATAAAAAATTAAAATAAATGATAATCTCATGTTTTATTTTGGCTTAATTATAGTTTTGGTTATCCTATTTTTACCTGAATCACAAAAAAAATTCATTCTGTTTTAAATTTAAACAACTTTGGTCTCCTCTCATACTTTTCCACTTAAAATTAATGATGTTTTCATTTTTTTTAAATGACAAGATTCTTCGGAAACGTGGCAAATTATCATATATATAAACCTATTATAGAATTTTATAGCTAAACATATAAGTTAAAAAATGAATTTCATTAATTTTCTATTAAAAATTTAAGACGGGACCAAAACTATTTGAATTTAAAATGGAAAGACTATTTTCGTGAATCAGGTAATATAGAGAGAACAAAACATTGATTTATCCTTTTATTTTTTTTATAACATCGTAATTAATTTATCAGTGACATATTTCACAATATTCACAATTTTTTCCTTTTTAGAGGAAAATAGTAGATTGCATGATAGTAATAATAAGAATGTTGATTTATGGACTAACAATTGGTTGAGATTCAAAATTAAAGGTATACTCATGGTATTTACAATGGATATTTAATTTTTTTCAATCTGATAAGGTCAATTCAATTATCCAAGACATTCATTGGAACATTCCTCGTGGTTTATCCATCATGTGACAAAAAAAGAGGAAGAGGTCGATCTGAAAATTCAAAAATGTATCTTCTTCAATCAAAATTTGGCCTCCTTCTCTCTCTCTCTCTGTACACACAGCGACCTTCTATTTTTCTCACCTTCATCACCATTATTCCCCATCTTATACTGTAACACCCCAATTCTACCCAACGCTTAGTTAAAAATTAGAGTGCCTAAAGTTTCAACAATATGAGGCGTTACATTCATCAATCAAAATTGTCATCATAAAAAGCATATCATAATGGATACATAGCACATTTTAATCCAAAGAAATTATAACAATTAATTAGTCTTCAAAACTACTTCATATTTATTCGAAAGCTACGCAGCGGATTCATAATATTTTAAAAACTTCAAACAGAATATAGCATCTTTTAAACAACTTAATTCAAGGAAACAATTCTCAAAGTATTAACATCAACAATGCAACGGAAAAACAATATAAAAGCAATAAGCGTTCATTTTCCCCCCGAGTGCTACGTATCAGAGCGACGATGCCATAAGCAACTAAATTCCTTACTCCTCGTTACCTGCACGTTACCAATATAAAGGTAACGACCAACAAAATAGAAAGGGTGAGATATCTACCAATATAAACAGGTGTATGATAAATAATATATTAGGATTAAATCATATAAAATTATCACAACACACTTAACATGTCACAATAAATTCCCAATCAACAACAACACAACACCACTTCATTTGTTAGCAACAACATATAATTTACTTCACAATTAACAATGACATGATTTCAAATGAGACACAACAATGCATATGCATGTGGTACCGGTGGAGTAAACTCCCTTCACTAATTGTCAGTTATCAGAGGAACAAGGCATAAGCCTCCTTCACAAATCCGCCAATACAGGCCTTCACAAATGCAAAATGAAATGCGATGCTAACGACATGCAAACAACAACATAAATTCACTTCACAAGGCATACGCCTATCTCACTATTATTACTAATAATCAGAGGTAATTATCGTCACTGAAAAGACCCTGCAACTTCACATAATTCAATATACAACAACATATTCATCGCCAAACAATTCGCAAACAAATCAACAACGCAATACCTTCACACGAATGCAACAAAATAATTAATCGTAATCACCTACTAAAACGTACGAATTATTCCGACAATTTCTAATTAATTCCGAACAACAAATTTAACCGCCTAATTTACTAAACCGGTTAATTCAGTACTGTTTTTACACATTATTATTATTACTCAGAATTACATTTTCATTTTCTAACTATACTACTAATATTCCATTTCCTTGTATTTAATTACACTGCAATCAAATTACCTGTACTTGTAATTCTTTACTACTAACTAACATTATGTCATCATATTATTATATTGTTGTCACTAGATTTTTCTTAGTACCTAAATTGCACAAAACTTGTCAATTACTATACTGTTCTTATCACTTACAGTGCCTACTAACACTGTACATCAGCATTACCTAAACTATCCCTATTAATTGTCAATTTTCATGTTGTTCCTATCACCCTGCTAACACTGCTAGCCTAATGTACCACGAAAACAAACACACACACAGGTGAGGCGCTCACCTCTGGCCCCGCCTCTACAAGGGAGGCGCCCGTCTTCTAAGGCCCCTAAAGGCGCCCGCCCAACCACCAAGGCCTCCATCCCCTTTGCTTCCTTTTTCTATGAGGCGTCCGCCTCCACCTCCAATGGTGTAGGGGACGACCGTCCCAACCCTGTAATCAATTCCCTTTTTCAATCGATCAGTGTAGTTAATTATGTACATCATCATTATTTCTATCTTTGATTAACACCAAAAAACTACCATAATATTAAAAATTTAATTTATATAATAATTTATATATATATATATATATATATATATATATATATATATATATATATATATATATATATATATATATATATATATATATATATATATATATGTGTGTGAATAATATGATTTGCCGAATATATAATAACTTCTAATAGTCATTCTATTTTGTTTCTTCAACAATTATGCTGAGGAAAGTAACTCTATCCATCAAACATGTTTCCTTTACTTTAAAAAAATATTAAGTGTGGTAGTGGATTTTTTTGAACTAAAATTTTATAGAAAAAATATAAGAAAAGTAAGAATAATATACTGGATCTTCAATCAATTTGAGATGCTGGAACAATTACTAACTGTTGGAACAATACAAGTCTTGCGGTGGATTGTATTAAATTATTGTCAAGTAAAAAATTAAAAGTTTGTATTTATAAGAATTTTCTATTTCGAGAAAACAATTCTATTTTGCATAAGGGTTTGTTAAAATAGGTAAGAAAATAAAACAAGTTAAATTTAACCTAATAGTTATTGATTGAACCATTAAACTAGATCTAATTTCAAAAGTTAGGGTTAGTAATCTTTTCCTTTGAATCAATTCAGACGTTCGTCAATATTTTTAACATTAGACAGAGCTTTCAAAATAAAAGCAGGGAAATGATCATCAATATTTTTTATATTATACGTAGGTTTCAAAAATAGGCGCTAGTTAAGAGGGTTGAAACTATTTTTGCTTTTAGAGAGTGATTTAAAAATGAGAGCATAATTATATAGTACAACTATTTATTTAACGAATTGAAAAATAATGGTGTGTTTGATTTTTATTGGTGTATCAACAAGTCGGTTTGCCTTGTACTGAAATCACGGGGGTGTGGCATTGCAGTTACAATATATGTACAGTTCGTCACCTTCGTATTTCAATTGTTTTCTACTATAAAGTATTTTCCTAAAAATAAACGCTGGTAAATAGGCGTTATTATTTTTTACATTAGATAACACTTTTAAAAATAAGCATTGGTAAAGGAGCATTGATATTTTTTACATTAGACAACACTTTTAAAAATAAGTGATGGTAAAGACGTGTTAATATTTTTAAAATTAAATACTGCTATCATAAATAATTGCTGGTAAATTGGAGTTAGTATTTTTGACATTAGACTGTGTTTTCTAAAATAAGCATTGGTAAATGGGCGTTCAAATTTTTGACATTAGACAACACTTTCTAAAATAAGCGTTGATAAATGTGCGTTAATATATTATTATTAGACAAATATTTTTTGTTAATTTTTTGGCGTTGTCTAATATACTACTTTAGACAACACTTTTATACTATAAACGTTCTCAAATGTACAATTTAAGACAACATTTTTTAGTTTTAAGTGCTATATAATATTACAAAGTTAAAGAAAATTATTAAACATACAACAACACTTATATAATAAGGCACTATCTAATATGGATACCTTAGTCATGTTTTTCAAAATAAGCGATGCCTGTTAAATGATGCGCTTTTATAAATAAGTGTTGTTAAATGATGCATTCGATGTTGGGCGGCTACATATAAGATAAAACTTCTTCACTTCTATCTCAACTCTTGATTTCCCTTTGTTTTCTTTATCCTAATCAATCTTTTCAATGACTTCAGAAGCAACAACAACTTCATCAAAAAATTATACCCTAACCCAGAAATCTTTAACAAGATAAGGGTAAGTAGGACCATTCATAAATCATCATATATAAATATATTGTGGAATTTTATAGCTAAACATATATGTTAAAAATGAATATTTCATTGATTTTCTATGAAAAACGTGAGAGGGGGGCCAAAACTGTTTGAATTTAAAATGGAAGAACTAATTTCTGGAATCAGGTAAAATTGGGAGAACAAAACTGTAACTTAGCCTTTTATTCTATATAGAATCATAATTAATTTATCAGTGACATATTTTGCAATATTCATTATATTTTTCTCCTTTTTATATGAAAATAGAAGATTGGATGTTAGTAATGAGAAGGTTGTTGATTTATGGACTAACATTCGGTTGATATAGAAAATTAAAGATTTACTCGTAATATTTATAATAGATGTTCAATTGATTCAAGGCTAATAAGGTCAATTTACTTATTCAAGACATCAATTGGAAAGTTCCTCGTGGTTTATCCATTATGCTTCTTCAAATTGTTGAAGACATTTGTAAGATTAACTTGTCATTCGGTAGTACTATTTCCGATAAACTAATTTGAACATGATCTAAAAATTATGATCTATCTTTCAAATATGCTTACAATTGAATCACAAAGAATCACATTGAGCCTTCTTAGACAAAATTTATTTTGATACCTACATACCACCTGATAGTTCATTATTTAGTGACAAGGGAACTAATACATAATATTATTGCAATAGAAGACAACTTGATTCAAGGGAAGTTGTCGGTCTCTTTTCTGCACAAAGAATCATACAATTTAATTGGTGTTATTAGTCTTATTTGAATTAAGTGCAACATGGATGGAGTTTCACGAAAAATTTAAGGAGTATCAATTTATACCGACATATTTAAAGATAATTTAAAAACATTAAGTAATATCAATTGCAATTTCAAATTGAATTAGATAGAATCATGTTTTCATCGAATATGCTTTCATAAAAAATTAAAGAGATCTTTGGCTTAAAATTGACTCACTTTTGACCATTCATGTATTTTCTAATTTGAATGTAATCCATTGACAACTTTTAATTAAAAGGCAGAATAATTAATTTACACACTATACACTCCTTTAGATTCAAGATATCTCACATTTTTAAATATGAAATTATATGTTTTGAAAATGATATATTTAAATAATTTATTTGAATCCATGAGTGGACTACTTTTTCACTTATATTATATCTAGGAAAAATTATAACTAAGGTCCTTTAAGTTATTTTGAGTAAAATATTGATCCTTTATGTTTTTTTCTAACAATTGGTCCTTTTAGGTTGATTTATACATCCCTTTCTTCACATTTTGAACATTTAGAAATTTGTGACTTTTATATTTTTTGTTGCGCTTCACCATTTTCATACCACTTCATCATTTACATCCACAATTATATTCTTCACTCCATTAAAAAATGGTAATAATGCACACGTTTGGTAACTTAGAGGATCAAATTGTTACAAAAGAAAACTAAATGACCAACCTATTGCACAAAAATAAGTTAAGGGAACTCCGGTGTAATTTTTTCTTTTATCTATAAAGTTCCACAATAGATTTATAAATCATGATCTGTCATATTTCTAAAGAAACTTGTCATTTAAAAAATGAAAACATCGTTGATTTTAAGTGAAAAAGTATGAGAGAAATGTCAAAATTATTTAAATTTAAAATATGGGGACCAATTTCGTGAATGAGGTCAAATAGGAGATCAAAGTTGTAATAATTAACCATTTAGAAGAAAATTATTGTTGATGTATAAGAAATAAATTTTTGACTTAAATACACTTTTGCTACCATTATTTCAATAATTTTAATGTTTTAGTCCTATTTGAAAAAACAAAGTCTTTTGATCCTTTATTAAACATATTCTGAATTTTTTTAGTTTCTCTCCACTTTTGTAGATGTGACAATTCAAAAGTCTGACGTGACCCAGTATTTATGGCTCCACTTCATTAAGAATATTTAAAAGTTTTTTAGTTTCTTAGTTAATTTTCTTAAATTTTTCTTATTAAAACTTTTAATAATTATATGTTTTTAAATATTTTAGTTATTTTATATAAATTTATTTAATAGTTAATTATTACAAATTTTAAAAAATATATCCACACCTAAGACACATGTTCTTTACAGCTGCTGCCAAATATCCAAGATTAGGGCTGACCCTAGTTTTGGGCAAGCAGACCTAGAATCCAAGGCCTCAAATAAACGGAGAACTCATTTTTGAAAGGTATGGTTAAGTAATTATAATACTGAAATAATATATATATATATATATATATATATATATATATATATATATATATATATATATATATATATATGTGTGTGTGTTATATATAGAAATTAATAAACAATTTGTTGCTTGTAACCAGCAGTTCAGTCCTTATCATTCGGAGTTCAATACTTAGCTCGTTTAACATTATAAGTTTCAGTTATTATTTTTTACATTGCCACCTAATTACATAGGTTTGCCATGAATTTTATTTTTGCGAGAATTAGAGGCCACATGTTATACCCACCAAAGATTTTGAAAAACTGAGCCTGAGTCAATTTCTTTGGAGGCTATCTAGAGGCCATGTTTACATCGATTATAATGTGGTTTTTCTTCTTTAGTTATTAATTTCATTTATCTAAGAATTGGTTTGCGTTTTGAACATTTTTTTTCTAGTTGTATTTGATAGAACTATTTCATTTTAGTGTATTCATTTTGAACAAAATTTTATTTTCCACATTATTTGCTTGTTAAATTATACAATCTTCTCATTCATTTATTCAAAAGAATAATTATTCTAAATATATTAGATTTACATAAAAATATAAGTATGTGAACAAAAGGTGTGTTCAACCCAAAAATATAAAGAAAAATAGAAACACAACAATTTAACCTCCATGTAGAAAATTAAACTAGTCAGATTACAATTTTAATCCTCCGAATTAGCGATGAGAATATGTTAAGTTGATCTACAAGGACTTAGAGTCTATTCTATTTAAAGTCAGGTTAGGAGAAATCTATTTAATAAAAGAGAATTTTTTTAAGTCACTCTATGGTGAAAAATTAAACTCTATGCATTTTCCATAATGTCATTTTAAAACTGAAAGTATATTTTTTGTCCGCACTATTTTTTAAAATATTTGTGTTAAAACTGTAAGTATATTGTCGATTTCAAACCGGAAGTATATTTCGGTTACGAAATATGAGAAAAGAACAAAAGCAATAATTGAAGAAATTATACAAATTATACAAATTAAAAATTGAACAAAAGACCAAAAATGCAAGTAATACAAATATGTTCCAAGCATATCAATATAATCCAATTAATCCAAAATGCAATCCAAGTAATACAAATAGTAATACAAATATGATACAATACAAGACTAACAAACTAAAACCAAAATACAAGTGCAACGTCAGCATAAACTACTGGGTATGGAGGATAATGAGTCGGCCTGTCACCCTCGAGGTGTCCCTCTGCAGCCTTATGTATGACAGAGCACCCTAAGCCTCCATCATGATGGCCTCCAAAACACCTCTAACATTGAATCCGTCAGGAAAAACCCTCTGTCAATATCATCCTGCACAAGCTTCATGATACGACGGCACCTAGGCAACATGTCATAAGCATGATCCCTCCTAACTGCTCCTCCCTAGGATCTCCGATGAACTAGCCTCGGTGGGTTCCCCGGAGCATCCTATACCATGTACGGATGAGACACCTTTAAGAACCATATCATGTAAACGTGCTTATAACCCCATATCGGAGCCACGGTACCTTGGTCTCATCAGAACAAGATGATTCTCAAAATCCTCAATCGAGCATCCATGTCCCTCTGCTTCCATGTCGGAGGAGCACATACAGTAGGATCTTGGGGAATGGTTTGGGTAAACCCGAACTGACGCATAACCCACTCAGGCATATAAGGAGCATTCTTGTGAGTCCCATGAGCTAACCAACTCATAACGGTGAAACCACATCAAACGATCGTCTCACAATGGTCAACGATGAATCAAGTGAATGTCCTCATGCACTAGCCGGTCTAGGTAAACCCGAAACGGCTCTATCTCCTGGTTCCCTCTGAGCGGATCGTATGCACAGGCACACGGCTTATCTTCAGTACAACCCATAGCAAGTGATCATCCAGAGATGCGGGGGAAGTGTTGTAGGATACATCCCTGAAATAACAAAATTAAATAGTAAGTTTCGGAATCAAAATAATTAACAAAGGCCTAAAAGAGAAAGAAAGAGAAAGAATTTATACTGTCATGAGTGACATGCTATCGGTCATCTTCCTCATCTTTAACTTAGTCCCATCATCCAACTTAGTATACAAGTAAACCAAGAAGACAATCCCTCAGTCCCAATTATTAATCGCCTCAAAATCATCAAAGTACCTCGATACAATATGTCTATAAGCGGCATTGTTGTCCAAAGATCCGTGTGCCAACAAGATACAAGAGGTATGCTCTCATGAAATAAACCATGTGAATGGTAACCTACTCGGCATCACCATCATCCTCTCATGCACACGCTATCTCATCTACGAATACCCTAGCCAAGTAGGTATACCTCACGTGGCAACCATGTGTCTTATCAACCTCTTCCAGGGCACTATCAAGGGTAACTCCTAGCCTCTCAGCTAACAAATCTATGTCCTCCTCATTGTCGATCTTCTCATGATTCAGGAAAGCCCCTCTAATCCACAAATGAATGAAGTACACACACAAGATCATCGAGTGTGATCATCATCTTACCATGTGGTCGATGAAACGACGATGTCTCATGGTGCCACCTCTCAACAAAAGCGTTGATCATCTGCCAATTGACCATGTTGTATCCACAAAGGGTAAAATTTTAAACCCTGTAAAATGTAGAAGCTCATTAAACCATGGCTCAACAGACATAACAAGTATGTTGATCTTCCTCCCATGGTTGATGACCTTTAGTGTATCACGCTCCTGCAAAATAAAATTCAGTTAAAATTCATAATAAAATTCATAATAAACTTCATAATAGTAATAAAAATGCAAATTAAATACTTGTCAATCCCATATATATCTATCTACATGGCTGGGATAAAGAGGCAGCAGCGATAAATCAGAAGGTCCTCCTCTAAAGACCTCAGGGGCCTGAGGTGCAGTCTAAGTAGGTTTGGACTCCAGTGCCTCTGGTGCCGTCGGTGTATCCTCGAGTGTAGCCTTGGGTCTCACCTCAGATGTTGAGTGGGACTGAGGTTGTGTATATGTATGACACTCAGGTGTCGCCTGAGTACTTGATGTGGATCTCACCTCAAATACTCTCGGTGAGGAAGTGAATATGCGGGGAGACGGGGTGAAGCATGAAATGGAGAATTCTGCCTGCTGTGGGAGGACAACGTAGAAGGTGTAGAACTAGATGCACCGGAAGTTGAAGCATTAGGAAGTGTGTCCAGTATGACCTGTCCAGAGGAAGGAGGATGGTAGGTTACTTGACTCCTTTCTCTATGCACAGAAACATGATGTGCAACCCTGCCATGCCTTAATCGTGACGGTCGGTCATCCATATTTCCTGTAGAAGTAAGAAAGAAATGTTTACATCGGGTCATGTGTGCAAAACAAGGCTAAAAACAGAAATAGATTAAAAACCGGAACTATATTTCCGATTTTATTCATCCCAAAACCAGAACTTGATTTTCGATTCCTGTTGCGATAACAGAACAACGAAACTCAGCGTCCAAATCCCCAAATGTGCTAAAAACAATGCTTTGATCACCAAATAATACAAAAGTTATCTAATGACTCCTAATGATAGAAACTAGCTATAATATCACATTTAGAACCCTATTTCACTAACTTGTGTAGAAATTACATAAACTCTAAAAAATTGAAAAACAACTTACTTGATTGATTGGTGTTGATTTTGCTTTATTAATTCCGTTAGAATGCTATATGTATCCAATGCTTGATGATTTCTGTTGATTTTTTTATTAAAAAATTGGTTTTTGGAAGAAGGGTTTTAAAGAATTTTAGAGAGTTTTGTTTTGTTTTTTAAAAATGTTGATGTAATGGGAGAGGAAGAGGCATGGCACCATTAAGTACGTCTAGGAACCGGAAGTATACTTACGGGTTGGAACCGGAGGTATATTCATGGTTTACACCCAATCCTTTCAATGTATTTTGCATAGGACAGGATGCGAACAAAAAGTATACTTCCGGTTTTGAGGGGCATTTGTGGAATTTCACGTGGTGTGTAAGAAAAGTATGGGGTGGGTTAAGAAATTTCCTGATAAAAAGGTCAAGCTAAGGTTTTTTTTAAAACTTATTTAAATAAATAGGTCAGAATTAAACTATTAAAAATAATATGAAGCTTGATAGGTCGACCTATATTTCATATATATATATATATATATATATATATATATATATATATATATAAATAGAATGGCCTATATATGCATATATAGGTCTGTCTATAAGGTTTTTTAAGTAATATAGATTAATTAAAAACTTTAACAATAATAAGGATTTTAAATGGGTTTTTTGGTCAAAGAAAACTTTTAAAAAGTTCGGGTCAGGCAAAAGAACCTATAATAGGCCATAGGTCTAGCTCAGGTCTTTTAAGTTTATCGTAGACCAGACTCGGGCCTTCTAAAATCTAGTCTATCCTGACCTATTTACACCCTTATTCCCAATTAAGTTTGGCCTAACTCTTAAAATTTATAAATAAATAAATAACATTCTTAGGATAACCACTTGATTTTATCCAAAATATCTGAATTACTCATAATCACATATTTGAAGAAAAAATGTTACTCCCGCAAAGCTAGAGATTTCAAAAAACAGCATCTCAAATTTCTCACGGACAATTGAATATGAAACAGAAAAAAAGTCTAGAACGAAATTGTGCAAAATGTTGTAATAGATATGTCGGTGCCAAATATTGGATTCCTAGCCAAGAACACACCTGCTGTCAGATAAGAGCTGAAATCAGACACCACAATAACAAATTATCAATGTCTTCATCTGTTTCCCAACAAAACAGGCAAATAGAATCAAGATTTCCATCGATAACTCTATGTTTTGCAAGCTACGGCGTTGTTGGTAATCTATTCAATATAGATCTCACATAGAAGATTTGAATATTACTCCACAATTTCGATTTCCAAATCCAATTCGAGCCATCAAACTAAGTTCTTCTAGCAAAACTCTAACCTATCAACATTACGAGTAACTAAATAAGAATTCTTTATTGAAAACCCATTATTTTCTTTCCATACAAAGTGAAGGAACTGGACAAACTCATCTGATAGAAATATCAATGAAGTCGTCATCGAATGGTTTTTATCTCACCTAAGGAGAGAAAGGAAAACATCGAGTAAACTTGAAAGGAAGAAATCACGGTCTCACGGACGAGATCGAGTCGGACTATTCACAGGGAAGGTATTAGTACCCCCGTAGTATGGTATCCACTTCTACTTTCTATCTAATGGGTGTGTTAATCTATCGCAATCGCTACATCAGATCTAATGTTATGCTAAGGGAAATGCATGAAAGAAAACAAAATAAAGGAAACACGGGAGAAGAAGGAATTATTTCGAGGTTTGCTCGATCGAGCCTCGTGACAAGATGCTTATGTATTCCCACGTGCAATGGGAAATTCATAGCGTCATAGTTCGGCTCATATGTTTTGGTGGGTTGCAATGTTTTTATGGAAGTTCAATTCTATATCCTCAAAAGTGCAACTCGTGTTTGTCGTTGCCTATAAGAAGTCTTATTCTCGACGCCTACACTTAAATTGCTCGACTTGAAAGAGAACACCCTTTTGAAAAGGTTTTAAACAAACAAAAAGAGCCTAAAGGTGAAAAGGTTTGCGGTGAGGTCATTTCTTTTACCTTGAAAAAGGAGTTTGAACCATTATTAGGTGTTTGATTTTCAAAAGAAAAGGAAACAAGTTTTAGTTTTATTATATGCAGGATGCAAAAGAAAGAAAAGAAAAAGAAAAAGGGAAACTAACTAGTTCTACCCCTAATGTTATCATACAAAGTTGAGCCTAAGGTTGAGGATAAAGGAATCTCTACCTATGTTGACATGCAAAGGATGAAGATCATAATGTCTAAGCTCGAGATCATCCTAACCGAGTTGTCCTAAGGAAACTATCCTAAGATCCGTCTTGGTTGAACGACCAAGGGATACAAAGGGATGAGGCAAGCAAATGCTTTTGCAGAAGCACGCAAACAATACAATGCACAATCAAATGATACACACATGCGCGGGGAAGAAGAAAGAAGTCCCATAGCCTCCATGGTGACGAGCATACCAGAGTCAACTAGGAGCCGACTTTCAGAGGGAAACCATAGCCACGAATGGAAATAAGCGTGTCAACCAAGAGTTTCCTATGGGAGAAAGGTATTACAACAGATATGAATTACCAAGTGTGAGGAGCATATGAGTGCGAGTATCAAAGCATATGAATGCGGACTCCATGACAAAGTGTGGAGAGTTAGAATAGGGAATTCTTGCCACTTTTTATTGACTTGATAAAAGATGCATCACGATTCACGTGAGATGAGACCGACACGTAATGTGCGGGGTTGAATGTGAACCTTTCTATATGCCCTTATATCATCATGTATATATGAATAAGTATCATAGCGAGACTTTGCTAGGTGGTTCCATATCGGTTTCCTAACCACTCATGACCTATGCCAGACAAATGATAAACACTCATGAAATATACCTCCTTTGCAAAGAGGTTTTAAACAAACCACACACAGTTAGCACACAAAATTTCCCTAAACGGGTCTTTAAATAAACCAGAGGGGTTCCTGAACATGCTACAACTATGGAAGCCCCACCATGCATCTTTATTCCTACGTCTCATGGAAAAAGAAAGCAGTAAAATCCTACTTCTCATGCTATCTAGAAAAATGGTAAAAGAATGCGGTAAAAAGGTATAGAAAATACCAAACAATCTGTAAGCAAAAAGCAAGCATGGAATTACTTCGAAAAACTTCAAGTACTGCTGACACGCAATAAAACAATTCGGTGAGAAATGCATAGAGGCATCAATAAGCATAATCGAAATGTGTGTAGATACACATATGAAGCAAATAAACCTGCAAGAGATTGCAATCCAGACAATACATACAAAAGATGCACATATTAAATGCACGGTCAAGAACGTGTGTCAATACACATTCGACGTAGATCCAATGAACCTGCAAAAGATTACAATCCAGACAAAGCAGACAAAGAATGCACACACATGTGTGCAAGATCGAGATATGGATCCTACGCATCCAAATAATCTGATAAACCTGCAAGAAAGGTGAAAACCAACAAACAGATAATAGAATGCACACATGCGGCGAACGATATGGATCCACATCCAAGTCTCAAGAATAATGCTCAATGTACCTCAAACATGAAATAAAGTGTCGAAATAACAAATCAAGTGCTTTAATGAAAGCACTAAACTCAAACCGATTATTCACATGATAATACACTAGTATAAGCATATAAGAAGTGAAATAAAACACAAAATCGGCTTGGGAAAACGTTTATTCAAATCGGATCAAAAAGTTAACTTGGAATCGATTAAAAATCACATGGTTGCTTGCAAATACGCCAACGGATTCAAAAATATGACTGTTTTTAATAAATTTCGAGTGGAAGCGACGTTTTGGACCTTAAAGGAACGTGGAAGCGAGGCGTTTTAGGCATGTTGCACTTGAAATTTGGTTCGAAACCATCAAAACTATTTTAAAACATGCCAAAACGTTAGAATAAGTATCGTTACCTTGCTTCTTTAAGGAAAAATGAGTTTCGATTAACAAAATGCCTAAAAAGGCTTATGGAAAGTTAAGTTCATGTGTCGATTTAATTTTCAAATCTCATTTGTTTTGGTTTTGAAATGAGAAAGAATTGGATATTAAATCCGGATATGAGGTAATAAATTCAAACAAATGAATATGCAAATGATATGTGATCGTACATAAAATATATTGCCCGGCTAGGAGCGATAAAATAGACCGAGATGGGTCTACTAGCTAATAATCGGGCACACTTGGCGAGACCCCAAGGTCGAGCCGGTATTTAGGATGACGCTAGACATATCCGCGGCCTAACTGTGTTGGTCGGGTAGTACCGCACGGGTTGGTTTCATTACGGAACCTACTAGAGAGCGTTATATATCGTTATGTTACTTATGGGTTCACGGACGCCAAGTAATTAAGTAATCGGTTATAGTACTAAACACACGGTTACGCCATCATGAACCTTAGTGATGGTCATATTATATAAAGAGGCCTTATGGCCATGAAAAAGTACATTCTCTCATTCCCTTTCTTAGCTACACAAAGTCATATACACTATACCTAAGGGCTCCGACCCAGTGGTAAGCTACCTATAGCTTGGAGGCTAAGCCACCCTACTTGAGCCTCTAAATCCCTCAAAATCCATAACATAGTTTTCCCTGCAAGAACATTTGGCACCGTGGAGCCTCGTAAAACTTTCCTAGGCCACACAAACTTTACCTAAACAATATGTGTTAGTTAGGTGATTCACATCGAAACCATGGTCTTACCAATTTCTATTTAGCTTAAACAACACCTTACATAATAGATACATTAATGTTTGTAAAAGTAACAAAAATTGATGTTATGTTGGCTACTACCCTTGGTCGCGTTGACGCCCCAGGAGCTTAAAGGGAACCACGGCAAAGCGAATCTAGCCAAAGTCATTCAAGAGGTTGCCACACAGAGCGACATCGCTGTCAATAGTCCGAGCTGGTTCTAATCGATCGAGTGAACATTACGAGCTCAAACTCTCGACTAGAAGAACCGAGGTCACAATTTAGCGGTGGCGTAATGTATCCGCTACTACCGAAAAGACGTAATTGCATATCGGATCTGTCAATCTCGATTCGTCGATGGTGACCGGAAGAATCAAATATATATCTTCGTGAAGAGGCCACTTGAATTGTCAGCATTTCATCCATGACGACCCTGATTCCTGGAAAAAATGTCTTGATCGAGGCGATGTTGGTGGTGGTTACAAGTCGGTGACCTGAATAATCAACATATAAGTTATTTTACATAGTCATACCCACGCGATGGCTTTCTCGGACTCGTTCCGGCCAGAGTGGATAAAAGAGGTTTCAGATCACGCCGACTTCAGGATCTCCAGGACAACGTCCATTCATTCAAAAAAATTGGGTTCGAAGTCGTTGTTACAATTGTTATGGTAAACATAGATAACTTTGTTAGCCAACAAAGACATTCGCGTTTGAAACATAATTGGACAAATCGGCGACATCATCATCATGGAAAGATAATGACTTTTGTAATTTTCAGATGTTTTTATTATGATCATGAATCGCTAGATACATTATTGGTTCTCATTTATTCATAATTAACATGAGTACTCATTTTAAGAAGCACATTCATTACATATAAATAAAGGATCTTTGTAACGAGTTATAGATAAAGCTCTCAATGAGTGATGTTGCAGGATGATAGGATTATCATGAACTCAAGTTATGTATATGATGCAGTTCAACAATGAAATGATGGGACACAAGCCCGCCTTGGATGTCTTAACAAATGGGATGACGTCTATGTCGCCAATTAGGACTTGGGTTTCTTCCATGACCAATCGTTGTAGTTTAGTATGATATTTAGCGATCGTTTCATCATGTCGGGTTTATCGTTGTTCCAATTATCATTTATCTACTTCGTGAGTAAGACATTCAGATAAGTTTTTATAATGTTAAATCCTAATGTTTGTGATTATCTATGAAATTTGGAAATAGAAATCATTGTCGTGGATCGTTTTATTGTTGTTAATTTTCCTTATGATGGCAGCTTCAAATACCATCGGAGTCGATAAGTGCCCAACGCAAAGATCAAGCTAAAGTAATCTTCTGGATTAGTATCTTAAGCATGAACCAAGTTTCAGTAATGTCCCATTATGATGAGTTAGTCAACGCTCGAGGCCAGGAGTAGCTTGATTTCTGTCGGTGATAACTTGCGCTCTGAGCAGGATTCGACGACTTGATGTTGCCGAGAAAGTTTTAATCGAAAAAATCCAATGACATGCAATCTCCCATGTCTCCATTTAAATATAAGTATTCTTGTGGCTTTAAAATTACGATTTACTTATGTGTATCGTAAAAGAAATAAAATGTATTCCTAATATAGACTGCATACACGTATGAAATTGCAATGGTTTTGTAAGTTTGGCCAAAGCTACAAAGTCGCAGCGAGCATGATGGTGTTCGCTAAAAGTGACGCCATGAGAATCGAATCAATTTGACCGCTCAAAATGATTTACTCTTTGATTTGTTTATAAAGATGTCGCGAGCATCAAGTTTTATTATTTCCAAACAAGAAATGAGATGAAAAAGGGAAAGCTGCAATACTCAATTGATATGATATGCACACGACTAGCGCGAACTAGATGCAACGTATTAGGGAGATTCCGCAAGGGGTTTGTTATATAAGGAATAGATGTGGCACCTAAATATATATAGTTATCTATAGCTTTATATATGAATAGTTTGATATGTTTGTGTGTTTTAATTTACTATTTCTATTCTTGGGAAAGTTTCTCCTTGGAATTTAAGAAGGGTAGTTTATGTGGGATCCTATGTTTTGTTATTATTGTGCTCAAGTAAAGATCATTGGGATTCTGCATACATATCCTTAATGGGAATCAGAGAATTTGTAGCTCGATCTAAAGGATCTATGGTTTGTTTGGTTTGAGGGAGAAAGAAGTATGCTCAAGGATGAGACCTCAGGCCTACGATTCTCAAAGGGATGTTGAGAAAGTCGAGCAATCGTAGTTCCCACTTTATATAGTGGCTAAACGGATGTTATTAAGAGACAAGACGAATGTCATCTTAATGAAAAATGTATCTAATCTATTTCATCACATACATTTTGAAATGTTGATTGATTGAATCTTCATCGTAGTTATAGGTGTTTTGCTTGAGTGTACAAGTTGTTACCACTTACGAGTTAAGAAAGATGTTTGAAAGATGATTGAACTTTTAATTGTAAGCATTGGGTGTTTTGCTTGAGTGTACGTTACCACTTACAGACAAAAGATGTTTTGTTTGAAAAAGTTTGATTTAAAGTTTGATTGTACGTGATGTGAGATGAGATACTTTTCATAGAGATGATAAATGACTAAATCTCGAGGAGAAATTGATTGGATTAGGGGTGGCTTTTAAGAAGCCTGGGGTCCTTGTATTGTAAGCCCAAGAGAAGGCCTTCTACAAGGGAGGCGCCTCGCCTTCTTAAGGCCCTGAGGGCGTCACCTAAAGCCCAAGGCCTCCATCCCCTTTGCTCTTTTTCATGAGTGGCGTCACGCTCCACCCTCCATTAGTGTAGAGTGACTTCCACCGGTCCCAACCCTGTTCTATCAATTCCTTTTTCAATCGACCAAGCAGTAGCATCACATCATCATTATTTATATCTTTGATTAACACCAAAGAACACTACTCATAATATTAAAAAATTTAATTAATTTTTACATGAACACTTCATTCTTTCATTGCATTTGAGTAAGTAAATATAGTTTAGTAAATTCAATATTTCAAAAGCTTTTTTCAAAATTTCCATATATATATATTTTTATATTAATTTTACATTAATTTATATATATATATATATATATATATATATATATATATATATATATATATATATATATATATATATATATATATGTGTGTGTGTGTGAATAATATGAAGGCGAATATATATAATAACTTCT